>CABHPQ010164095.1:26287-40502 GCA_902168405.1 Peromyscus aztecus
GATAGATAGATGATAGATAGATAGATGATAGGTAGATAGATAGATAGGTCATTATATGTGTGTTGGTATACCTATTTAAGAAGGCACAGTACAATGCAAGCATGTGGTTCAGTTAAAGGTGAATGAGATGTGACATTTTTTTCCAGTGGAAAGTTGTTAGCACTTTCATACCCCCAGCATTGTTATGAGAACATAAACTGCTTCAGGTGAGTTCATTTTTCACATAACTCACATCATGTCAGCTTGTCAGTAGAATGAAACACACTGATGAGGTTGGCAGATTTTATACTAGCAGATGTAACAGCCTCTCCCATATTCACCTCCAATAGGTAAGACTATCATAGTGCTGCGGTCTTCTATGCACTTTCCCATCTCTCTTGTATGTGTTCATTACATCTTTTTCTATACATGCTGTATTCTATACACTGCTACATTCCTAAGTACAGGGAGAGGCTGAAATTGAAATGTCATTTTCTCAAAAATGAAGCAAAAGAGAATGACTGAGGACTGAAGGAGTATGACTCTATCACGGTGACTTCTCCCTGTTACTGTGTAATAGAGTGAAGGCACTGTAATTTTTCTGACATGTAAATTTTGTTTGTGATTGATTCTCTACTGAAAAAAAATACATAAATAACCAAATGGCTACTCTTCTGGAATCAAGTGTAGATGACTCCTAGAGCAGATATGAAGCCAAACATGCCAGATTAAAGATGTTTCAAGAAGTGCTTTGTATCATATTGCAATTATTTGTTTTCTCACACTGAAATGTTAGCACCAACAGGAAAGATTCCTAAATGGAATCTTTCATTTACTATTATGAGAATTATATCTTATACATTGTAAATATTTTAAAGTGAGTATTGAACAAAATAAATCCAAGCTGCTATTTCCTTCAAAGAATAAAAGTATTGGTTATAATTTTCAAAATTCATCCAACTTTTACAGGCAACTAACCTTTATATTGCTACATTTAATCATAAAATAAAGTTAAGAAGTGAAATCCTGTTTTATCTTAATAAAATTATTACCAAAAGTATATAGGATTGACTCTAGAAAGTTCATGAACTAGTTTCAGCATATAGAGTAGACTTTTCATCTCTCAATGCAGAGCTGGAACTCATGTTCTGGCTGAACAAACTGGAACACCTGCTTCCTTTTTATCTGCTCACATGTGTTTTAGCTTTGCCATTAAACAGTGTGATAGGACAAGCAAAGATGATGGAAAATGTCAAGCATGGTGTTGTTGAAATTTGTTTCTGTTTTTACTAACAGCCTGTAGTAGCAATGCCCTTTATGACAGACTTGTTTGTGTCCAATGCATACATGATTAGAACAGCTTGTAATGTGCGTATCTATTGAGTAACTGATCTAAAAAGCAGCAGGTGCTATTCTAAATCTACTTTACAAGCTAATTTATTTTCTAATGGTTATATTAAGCTAACTTAGTTTTGTTCCTGTTCAAATGTTTATAAATTGATGCTGAAAGGAGAAGGTTAGAAATATTATTTGGGGTTCATTATTCTTTTTGTTCTAGTCCAAACTCAATACCATCATAGATTTGGGTGAGATTGTTGTTTTTGCTCGTAGTAAAACTCAAAGTTCAAGGCAGAAAAATCTTTTAACATAAACTCCAGTCTTACTATATTACATAAATATTACATAATTCACCCAATCCCCTGTGATAAAATATGATAAAAACAAACACTTCAGAAAAGTTTCTCAGTGGAGTTTTAGATATAAAATTCAAAGATTAAATAGTTTTAGAATTTTTTTGTGAATGCAAAAGGGTATTATTACTCCTTGTTAATTGTTGAAATCTTTGATAGTTATTAATGATCTACATGGTCCTACCAGTGAAAATGGCTGGGCTACTCTGACGTTCTCTGGCTGCTGCCATATGATTTGGGTTACAAAACTTATCATGGGTCCTATGCCAGGAATTAAGGTATTCAAAGACAATGTAATTTTGTATGTAGAAAGAAGTGGGCAATTATTTTGCCGAGTTACTGAAGAATCTTATCTGGTTACAAAGCACTCATTCTTTGCTTCTCAAAATTGGGGGCACTTTTACATACATAAAACATTGAATTTTACTTATGTGTGTGTGTGTGTGTGTGTGTGTGTGTGTGTGTGTGTGTGTGTTATGGAAACAGAATTTCTGGATTGGAAATAAATTCTGGCTACAATATGCGTTAGTCTTGTGATTTTGTGAATTATTTACAAACCATCAATAAAGTGAGACAATGGTTATTCCATGTTACTTTAAAATTCTAAATGAAATATATTAAGAACCTTGATCAGTGGCTGATATTTACTTAACAGTCAACAAATATTTTAAGTTATCATGAGCTTCAGGTACCAACTCTCTTTTGCTTGATTTCAGTGGTATCTTTGGAACCTGTATATCCAAAACATACACAGGTTCACACAAATACACATTATCTATGTGATTTCCTTGTGCTGGCCTCTCTGTGTTGATGAATGCAATCTTAGTGAAGCAAACATGCAAGTTTAACTTTACAAAACAATAAAGAATCAATATTTAGGATAACATAGTATTTTGAATCATGCTGTTGAAGCAGAGACTGTGTGAATGATGTCTTTATAATTTTAATAGGTTAAATAATTGCCCAATTTCATGCAAGGTGATAGAATATCTCAAAGCTTATGGTTTTTTAATTGTTGAGAAACAAAGAGGTTATGCTGTTTGAACAGCTGAAGTGACCCATTTGCAATAAAAACGTGGTAGCTAGTTCCACGAGTGCAAAAATAATTACAAGAAGGCAAGCTAGAGGGTTATTCGTCTGTGGAAGTTTGACCTATTTGCATATAGAGGAGAGCAATTTGTTCTTGAAAATGATAAGTTGCCTGCTTCATAAATTAGGCAGGCAAATGGCATTCCAAATGCTACAGACAATGGATAGACTGAGCAACAAGGACAATGAAGCAACGGAAGACACAACATGGAGTTTAGAAGAGTAAGTCTTCAACGTTCTCCAGTTCTGAGAGGAGAGATTTCCAAGCACGGCTTCAGATTTTAAGATGTTAGCTAATATTCCAGAGTTGGAAAGACAATGGATGAAAAATCTTGGTAGCAAAAAAGATGCCTCACAGGTTAAAGTTGCTTGTTCTGCAATCAAAAGTATTGGAGCGTGGATCACAAAACCTAGTCAGGTGTTCTCAAAACTCAGCTCTAACAACAGTTCTCAGGGAAGCAGAAACAGGAGAACTGCTAGTCTTGCTGACTTCCACCCTAGCCAGTAACTGAGTACCAGGTACAGGCAGAGACTTTCCCTCAAATAAATAGACAGAGGGTGATAGAGGAGAATATAGGTGTCATTTTCTGGCCTCCACATGCACATAAGCATACACCTGCACATACGTGTAAACATAAACATATACATACTCTCACACATTCACACACACACACACACACACACACACACACACACACACACAAACACAGAATGAGTACAGAAGATTTACTTCAAAGAAACTAGTCTGTATAAATTTGTTCAAGTTATTTTCCAGTTGTGATAAATACAGTAGCCAAAATCAAGTATGTGAAGAAAGGGTTAATTTTATAGGGAAGTCATGGCAGAAAATTGGGTCAGGAGATTGAGACAGATCATGGTAGTGGAAAACTACCTACTGGCTTATTTCTTGGCACGTGTCTAGCTACTTATCTTTTCTTCCTTTCTTTTTTCTTTTTCTGAAAATAGATTCTTCTCCCATACAACACATTCCAACCACAGTTTCCCCTCCTTTCACTCCTCTCAGCACCCCTTCACCTCCTCCTATCTTCTGGATGCATTCCCCCTCCAAGAGACAGCAACCAAACATGACAAAACAAAATATAATAAGACAAGGAAAAAGCCCTTGCACCAATGTTGGACAAAGTATCCCAACAGGAAGAAAATGTCCTAAGAACAGGACAAAGTGTCAGAGAGTTAGGAGTCCCACCGAAACATCAGGTTAACAGCAATAACCTATAAGCAGAGGACCTGGTGCTGACATCTGCAAGCCCCTTCCTTCAGTCTCTGTGAGTCCATGTACAAATTGCTTAATTGATTCAGTGGTGGGCCGTCTTCTCCTGGTGTCCTCCATCCACTATGACTCCTATAATCCCTCTACAGCTGGATCAGCCTGGGCTTACCCATATAGAGATGATGCAGCCCTGTGGGCTGAGCCATCCTATATCAATTAGCAATTGAGAAAATTTCACACAGACATTACCACAGGCTAAGCTGAGAGCAGCAATTCAGCAATTCTAATGCCTTCTTCCAAAGCGTGTCAAATTGATAAACAAAATCTGCCATTGCAAGAGTAATTTGGTCAGCTTACTTATTTATTCTATATGGCACAAAGACTAATTAAAGAGAACACATTGCCACAGAATTATTGTTCAATGTTCCCATTACCTGAATGTGTGCCCACCACCAATAGTAATACAAAGAGCATTTTTGAAATAAACACCAATTTCTAATCTAGATCTTTTGCTAAAGTCCTGTAAAATAATATGTTCAATATTTCTGTAAAGCAAGAGTAATACCAGCAAAATCTTATGGCAACCACAAGACTGCAAGTTTTCTATAGAATAATGTACAGAACATACTTGGTGTAGTTAAAGTCATTAAGGATATATCAAACATTATTTTTAGGTTTTCATATCATTATTTCTTTCTTACTTTTAGAATGTTTGGTAAATTACACACATACAGGAGCAGGAGAGGCAGCTCAGTAGTGAAGACCATGGACCACTGTTGCAGAGGCCTCAAGTTCGATTCCCACCACCTACACTGGGCATAAATTCAACCAGGGGAATCTGACTCCTCTGGCCCCTTCAGGTACCTGTAGTCAAGTGTACATACTTGAATACATTTACATAATCAAAAATTATAAACATAAATATTTAGAAAAAAGTAGAATCATAAACAGAGAACTATGTAAATAATACACACTCTCTGATTGGATTATGTATGTCAGCACCAACACTATTCAAGACAAAGAAATACAACACTTCCAGATTTCCTTGTGTTCTGTTGCTTTCTTTGTTTAGTTGTTTTTGTTGTTGTTGTTGCTGTTTGTTGGTTGATTTTTTACATTTTATGGTAACATCACTACAAGGTTTAAATTCTTAATAAAGTATGATGGAATTTACATACAGTCGCAGGAAAGCACAGCAAAGGAGATCCCAAGAACCTAATCATCATCCAACTAAATATTCAAAAGTACTGAATCAAGCACTGGAAGACAAAGTCACACATCCATGACTACCTCAGCATCATTTCTAACAATGAAGATAAAGAAACAATATAGGTGGAAATTTTTCTCCTACCTGCCTATTCCCAAATATCCAGCAGCTGCTTCCCAAATAATAGACTCAGAGGCTTAACATTACTTATAAATGCTCAGCTGGTAGCTCAGGCTTATTACTAACTAGCTCTTACACTTAAATTAACCTATAATTCTTATCTATGTTTAGCCACATGGCTTGATACCTTTTTTCAGTGCGGCATTCTCATCTTGCTTCCTCTGGCTGTCGACACCTGATTGTGACTTTCCTCTTCCCAGAATCCTCCTATTCTAGCCTCCCCACCTATACTTTCTGCCTGGCTACTGGCCAATGTGTGTTTCATTAAACCAATTTGAGTGATAAATCTTTACAGTGTACAAGAGCGTTATCCCACAATCAAACAACCCTTGTTTATATTGTCAAATGAATAGATAGACTGGTATAGACATATGATGGAATATTAGTCAACATTTTAAAAGAAATTATTCCTTTGAGTGAATTATATAAACATTAAAGATATTCTGTTAAATAGCCAAAACCAGCTACAGAAAGATTAAAAATGAGTAACATTGTGTGATTCTAGTTATTTGAGTTATCTATAAAAGTTAAGAAAGAGATACCCAGTTTATTTAGTTCCTAGAATCCATGTAAGAGTCACATATATTCCACATGAAGACATAGGAGTTAAGGAGTCAAATCTTGCTTTCCATGGACTGTAGGTGGGAATGCATGTCCATTGGAGGCCTTCACATATTTATAGTATTTTTGTGGCTTATTTTGTTTGTGCAATGGGTTGGAGTTCATTTCATATCAAACACATCAACATTTATTAGAAGCATAGTATATATATATATATATATATATGTATATATATATTTAATAATATATACACATATATACATATATATATATAATTTTTTTTCATTTGCAGTTTGAATTTTTGTCTTGACTTGGCAATTGATTATCATGTCTTCATGTGGAATATATGTGACTCTTACATGGGTCTCTTGGAACTCAAGAAGCTGGTTATTTCTTTCTTCAGCCATGTTTATGAATTTATGCAAGTTTTCACTACTCCTGTCTCATGAGATAAAACTTTGAGAGTGCTGTGGTTCTCCAAATGACAAACATGGCTGCTGATCATAATCTGCCCTCATCTGGATCCCAAAGTACATTGGCAAGTAGGTGGGAGCTGGGTTCACGTTATTTCTCCTTCTACAGTCTTATCTCAGGGTTGAATGACTTTTTTTTCTTCCATTTCTACAGGAACAAGAACCACTATGAAGTTGGGCACTGGTTTATAGTTCTTCCTGCATAACATCTTCTTGAAGAAGATGCTTCTGAATTATCTTTCTCCTTTGCAGCAAAGCCCTGCCAATCTTGAGAGCTGTTTTTCCTAGAGTAGGTCATTAAACTCCCAGGACATTTTGTGAAAGCCCCAAATCTTATCTTCACTTCTAAAGGGGTAATCTGAGAAGTGGCGACCCTATTAAAACATTTATACTTTCAGGAATACTTGGAAAATGTTACTTCTATTCCATCTTCTTGAAGGAGATATTTTGACATTTTTCATATTCTTTTAATCTTATAACTCTTAGGAGGCTTCTAAGGATACTCCTCCTGTTGTTTACTAACTGCCTTCAGAGTCTAAGCACACAGGTTAACTCATTACTTTGAGTGAATAAAGATGGAAATGGGCCTTTGGGTCAGTGTTCTGAAAGGGAAGGAAAAAAATCACAGGTTCAGTGGATACCACTTGAAGCTGACCCATGTCACCTTCTAGATGGTTGGCATGACTTTAAAATAAATCATCTTGGGTTTGTACCTTATGAACTATTACAATTTCTTTACTGAACATTGATCTGGCAAAATTACAGTTTAATTTTATCTTGTTTCTGTGGTTGCCTGTAGGTGCTGACCTGCCATTTTATCAACCTGTTGATCTCACTTCATTTGGGTGACTTTTAAATCAGATTGTAACTTTATTTGATCCACAATCAACTAAGAAATGATGTTTTCTGTGGAGATCTGTGAAAGCATTTCCATAAAGAACAAACTGAAGATAGTCACAGTGTACAGCACCTTTTTGTGGTAGTACACATACAAGAAGTTCTAGAGACTGGGTTACTTCACTCAGAATGATATTTTCTAGTTCCATCCATTTGCCTGCAAGTTTTATGATGTCATTGTTTTTTAACTGCTGAGTAGTACTCCATTGTGTAGATATACCACATTTTCTTGATCCATTCTTCAGTTGAGTGGCATCTGGATTGTTTCCAGGTTCTGGCTATTATGAATATTGCTGCTATGAACATAGTTGAGCATGTGTCCTTGTGCTATGATTGAGCATTCCTTGGGTATATGCCTAAAAGTGGTATAGCTGGGTCCTGAGGAAGTTTGATTCCCAGATTTCTGAGAAACCACCATACTGATTTCCAAAGTGGCTGTACAGGTTTGCACTCCTACCAGCATTGGAGGAGTGTTCCCCTTGCTCCACATCCTCTCCAACATAAGCTGTCATCAGTGTTTTTGATCTTAGCCATTCTGACAGGTATAAGATAGTATCTCAGAGTCATTTTGATTTGCATTTCCCTGATGACTAAGGATGTTGACCAATACACAATGGAGTATTAATCAGCTGTAAAAAAATAATAACATCATGAAATTTGCAGGCAAAAAGATGGAACTAGAAAATGTCATCCTGAGTGAGGTAACACAGTCTCAGAAGGACAAACATGTTATGTACTCACTCATAAGTCGATACTAGATGTAAAGCAAAGGATATCCAGACTATAACCCACAGCTCCAGAGAAGCTAGCTAACAAGGAGGACCCAAAGAGGGATGCATTGATTACCCTGGGAAGGGGAAATAGATGAGATCTCCATGATTTAACTGGGGATGAGTGGGGGGGGTGTCAATTGAGGGTAGAGGATATGGGATGAGAACATAAGGATGGTCAAGCTGAAACAGGGTTGGACAGGGAGAGCAATGAAAGAGATATCATGATAGAGGGAGATATCATGGGAATATGGTGAAACCGGGTGCTAGGGAAGTTTCCAGGAATCCACAGTGATGACCCTGGTATAGACTATTAGCAATAGTGGAGAGGGTGCCAGAGCTGGCTTACCCTAGTAATCAGATCAGTGAATGCCCCAACTGTCATCATAGAGCCTTTTTCCGGTAACTGATGGAAGCAGAAGCAGAGATCCATAGCCAAACACAAGGCCAATCTCCAGGAGTCTAGTTGAAGAGGGATTCTATGAACAAGGGGCATCAAGATCATGATGGGGAAATCTACAGAGACAACCAAACCAAACTAATGGGAATTTATGAAATTTAGACCAACACCTGTGGAGCCTCCATGGGACTGGACTAGGCCCTCTGCATAGCCAGACAGTTGTGTAGCTTGATCTGCTTAAGGGTCCCCCTGGCAGTAGGATCAGGATCCATCCCTGGTGAATGAGCTGGCTTTTTGGAGCCCACACCTATGGTGGGACACCTTGCACAGCCTTGATGCAGGGGGAGGGGCTTGAACCTGCCCCTACTGAAGGTACCAGACCCTTCTGACTCCCCATGGGAGGCCTTACCTCCTTATAGGAAGGAATGGAGGATGGGTGTAGAGAGAGGAGACTAAAGGGGTGGGAGGAGGAAAGAAGGGGGATCTGTGATTGGTATGTAAAATGAATAAAACAATTTTCTTAATTAAAAAAATGTTCTGGAGAAAATCATTCCTAATTTTGTAATGCCATCATTGCTTCTTTCTGGTAAATTCATCTATCATCTTACCACATCTCCTGATGCCATTCTCCACCTACACAGTATTCCACTTCTTTCTTCCTCCCTCCCAATGTGAACTAAAGACCACCAGCTCTCCTGAAACTCTCCAGGCCTTCAGAATCAGATTGGGACTGTGGAGGCATCCATCCTTGTAAATGATTAGCTCCTGAGTTCTCAGCCTCTGCATTGTGCAGATGGCTATTGTTAGACTACATAGCCTGTTGGATGTAAACAAATCTAATGAGTCATTTTTGTAATACATATTCATTCTCTCAGCCTTATTCTTCTACAGAGTACTGATTGATATAATGTGGATGTTTTAATGGTATTTGTAAGAAATTAGTAAGTTCATATACTCAATAAAAAAGATATATACAAATATGTAGACAGGTTCTTCTTTGGGCCACCTGCTCACAAATAATGACACAGAGACTTGCTATTATTATGAAACTCCAGCCTTAGCGTAGGGTAATCTCACTAGCTCTTAAAACTTAAATTAACCCATTTATATTAACAAACATTTTGCCTCATGGCTTTTTTTAACCTTTATTTCATTCTTTATATTTAATTCCCTCCATGTCTTTTTGGCATCTGACTGGCATCCCCCGCCTCTCTTCTTCCCAGAGGCCTTTCTGTGCCTGGCATCCCACCTATACCTCCTACCCAGTTATTAACCACTTAGCTCCTTATTAAACCAAACGGAAGGCACCTTGGCAAAGACAGATCTTCACAGTGTACACAAAGATTATTCCCAACATAAGAATTCTGTATTTCATTTTTCAATCCCTTGCCTTTTTCATGGTGCTGATATTTCACTAATTCAATTTGAAGCAAATCAAATAATTCATGGGTTTTTTGTCTTTTAAAATTTTGTGACAGTATTTTGTACTTAAGATGAAAAAGATGGATTTTATTAAAGAACTTAAAATGCCAAATGAAATTCTTACTTACCTACTTTCCTAGTTTGTCTTTTGTCTAATTGACACGAGCTAGCTAGAGTCATTTAGGAAATGGGAATCTCAATTGAGAAATTGTGCTACAGCCTAGTCTGTGGGGCATTTTCCTGATTAAAATTGGTATGGAATTATCAAGCCCACTCTGTGCAGTGACACTCATAGGAAGGTAGCCCTGCGTGATACAAGAAATTAGGCTGAACAAACCAGTCAGCGGCATTCCTACAGGTCTTCTGCTTCAGTTTTGGCCTCCAGGTTCCTGCCTTGAGTCCCTGTCTTTGCTTCCCCCAGTTTTGGCCATAAGGCAAATAAATTCTTTCCTCCTTATATTGCTTTTGGTAATGATGCTTTATCACAATAATAATAATCAAATCAGAACACCCACTTCAGTCAAAATTATAAATTTTCTTTTCTGAATTTAATACTGAGGCTTCCATAACTAATGAAGCAATTGTAGAGACACATAGGGAGTTCTGTGTAAGAATTGTAGGCACAGGAGTTTCCTTCCCTATGAAGGGTTTGCTTCTATCCGAACATCTGAGGTCCTGGAAGTTCCAACAGCTACAAGCACTCCCTATTTCTTTCAATTTGTTATTCATCCTCATTAAAATGAAAATACAAACTTTATGTATATCACAATTATGAACTAAGCCAGTTAACAAAATATGCCAAATAGAAATTCTAACCATTCTCCTTTCCCCTAAGATTCAGTATTTTTTTAAGATGAATTAAGCTCTAACAATATTCTGTACCTCACAAATGTAACCCTTGGTGGAAAAAGGTCTTTGAAGTGCATTCTCACTCACTAAGTGTCTAAAGCCATTAGAACATACCAGACTTTATGTCCAGTCTAGTTGATTGTTGCAGAATTTTAAAGAGTTTTCTATGAAGCCCAGCCATCTCCTGGAAGTGCTGCATGGTGCTAAAATTTAACTGAAACATAAATGCTGAGCCTTGCTAAGCTAAGTATTTGAAAGAAAACTATGTCATGTTCAACTTATTTTGAAACAGGAATCAAGTGCAAATCAAAGAACACTATGTCATGTTCCATAAAACAATTAGCAAAAATATTCACACACATGCTAGAAGGTGACATTTTTAAAGTGATATTCACTAATGTTTTCCAAGTTTTAATAAAAATGCCTCAAGCATAAATTTAGATAAAAGAGAGACAAAGGCAGGTGCTTATGTATCCCGGGCTCTGTTTTCCTTTTCTCCTAGGAGGATCATCTTGTAAGAATAATACTGAGCTGCTCAAGAGGTTTGAATACAATTAACTTATTTTCCTAAGGTTGGAAGAAATG
Organism: Peromyscus aztecus; assembly: GCA_902168405.1. Classification (NCBI taxonomy): domain Eukaryota; kingdom Metazoa; phylum Chordata; class Mammalia; order Rodentia; family Cricetidae; genus Peromyscus; species Peromyscus aztecus. The sequence continues at coordinate 37,622 of CABHPQ010164095.1, forward strand.
TTAATGCAGTGAGTTAGGCATAATTCTTTATGAAATCTCTCACCTCAGCAGTTATGGTAGTAGTTTCAGGAGCTTTTAAAATGCCATGAATGATGTGTGCAATGCTCAGTGTAGTGTAGCAAGTATATTAAACATACCCCTATGTTCTACAGAGATAGAGTGGCATTTGATGAACAGAAAGCTTACCATTCATCCTCTGATGTGTTCCAATTCCAGTGAGCTATGGCGTTGGCAGCCTGGAGACTTCCATTTGAGAGAAATGGTGACTGTCCAGGTGGCAGCCGCAGGTCAGCTCTTGTGGCTAATAACAAAGACAAAGTGTTAGAGCATGACATTTTAACAAATCGGCATAAAGTGGTAAGGACTGAAGTGCCTGGCAGTGAGTGTTGCATATGCAGTAATAAATAATGAAGTCTGATTTGATGCTTTAGTAGCAATCATGATTATATTTTTCCTGGAAACAATTCTTTCCCAGTGAGGAATGTCTCACCAATATTATTTCTCAGCACTAATATTTGTTCTACAAAAAAAGCATTTAAAACTCCAAACCAACAAGGCATTGTGCTCCATGCTTGCAATTGTACCACTTGGGGAGCTTAGGCTGGGGAATCCTGAGTTTAAAGCCAGTCTGGGTTGCATAATGAGAGTTTGTATTAATACAAATTGACAGACATTTTTACAAACAACCACAGCTAAAAACAATCACATTAGACTATGTTTTCAAAAATCTGTCTTTCTATGGAATTTCAACACTTATCTAATTAAGCTACACTCCCCACTTTTTTTCACATTTAATTTCTTAAAATTTTCTATTCCAACACATTACAATTACATGCATGCTTCTCAGCTTCCAATTACAATGTCAAAGTACCTGAGATCAAGAACTTGCAAGGAGGAAATATTTTATTTGGCTCCTATTTTCAAGATTTGGGGACATAGATATTCCATCCTATTTTCTGTAAAGTAGAGAATTGGGGTGGGCAATGTGTTGCAGAACAAAGCTGCTCACCTCATAATCTGTGCATATACAAATATCCATGTAACAACAGTTCATAAAAAGAAGATGCCATGAATTTTAAAGAGAATAAGGAAAGGTATATGAGAGAGCTTGAAGGTAGGAATGAGAGGGTGGAAATGATGTAGTTATATTACAATCTCAGAAAAAATAATAATTAAAAAAGGACAAAATTGACCAGAGAGGAAGCAACATAAGAGAATTCACCCTTCAAGACACTCCCTCACTAATCCACTTCTTGTTATCATGTCTCACACTTTAAAATTTCTACATCCTCAATAGCCCAATAAGTTAGGAAACTATGAATTACGGAATCCATGAAGTCAAGATTACAATTACAATTTCCTCCTATTGACCCTACTTCTGCACAGCACTACATTGAAACCAAGCTATCAACACATACAAGATCCAACCAGAATATATTTCTTGCTTCTGGTGCAGTACCATAAAATGTAGAAAACTGCTTTAGCTAGCAGATTCATTGGAAGACAATCTCATGATCTACAGCTGCTAATGAACATGAAAGCAGGTTAAGAAAAGCAGCAATGTCACAGGTACCAATAATGCAGCATTGCTCCGACACCATCAGCAGCCCACATAAAACGTGTGATCTTGAAGCAGACTAAGAAATCTGAAGTTAACATAAGTTAGCTGAGGTGGGAGATGCTTACCAACACATAATCTCTGCATCAGAGACATGAGGTATAGAGGGCCACCCCATGAGACCAGAGGCATTGCAGAACCAATACGCCTAGGATCATAATTAACTCTATCTGAAAGAGGGGCATTGCTAGATTGTTATGGACGGTTCATATGAATTTAAACTTCATTTTGAGATGAGTATAGTAACAGATGCCTATAATCACAGTTCTTAGGGTTGATGCTATGGCTATATAATGAGACTCTACCTCAAAGCTTGAAAAAACACACTTTACCCCATTAAATACAAAATTTTCAAAACAATAAAAATAATTAACAAATATATAAGTATTAATCCATTTATTCAGAAATAAATATAAGCATTTGCATCACTGACCTATGGATAATTCTCCAAATATTACACCAAGAGTACTCATACCACTCTTCAATGAAGAAGAGAAATGTAAGAAATAAAAACAAAAATAGAATTCATGCAAATAAGCATAAATGAGTTTAGAAGGAGGTACAAAGGACTCAAATCTCAGGAAGAGTCACGGTCATCAGTACCATGCAGGAGATGCCCTGATCTAGATCTAAGAACAACACTGTGGGTAGAGCTAGGAAGCAAAATACATGCTTTAGTTAGCATAAATGTATTTGATGATTGCTTATAAAGCAGTCTTTACTGTTTGATCGTCTCTCTTCGCTTTATGCTCTGTTCAAATTGTCTGATCAATGACCAGAAAATACCAATACCACAAACTCAAAATCATGGTGTCTGCTATACATTTGAAGGTGTTTAGCTCCTCTTTCTCTGCTCTGCTGTTTCCCTGTGAATTAAAATTTCAACCACAGGATGAAAATGTTTTCCTTCTCAGACCAAGACGCATTCGGTTAGCATGTGTACTTTTTCTGACTTGTACTTGTCCTGATGCCAGGCTGTGGTGTTCTCTTAAATCACCTTGCTTTGTCAGATACACTGTAACAGAGGTAGAAAATTATGCTGATGCTCTTAAAGTCCCAGAAACCCTCAGTTTCTTGTACTCTGTGCAGTCTTTCCCTTGGATTTTGAGTACACTTCGTCACACTGTGAGCTTTTTTTTTAAGAGGTTGCCAAATTATAATCTTGCCAGGCTTCCTGATGTCTGCATCTATTCTTGCCTTCAAAGAATCATTACTTTTCTTTGCAGCATGACTTTATTGTTATAATTTAATATCGGTCTCTCA
>CABHPQ010164096.1:2500-46429 GCA_902168405.1 Peromyscus aztecus
CCCAAGAATAATGCTCTGGAGGTGGATGATACCTAGAGTATCAGCGGCCTGAGTGACTAAGAGATCAAATACACTGGCTAAAAAGCCTTAGGGAAGCATTATGTGTCTGAGGTCTGATCTATTGTCTGGGAGGTCGGGGAGTGTTAATGCAGTCTGCAAAGATTACACTCCCTCTCTAATTGCTCACACACATCCTTAAAGGATTTAAGCAGTCAGCAGAGGTGATGCTCCTTGGCAGTTTTTTGTCTTCTGCTGCAGTTGAAGTGATATCTGTCTTCCCACCTAAATCACTAGATCCCCTCTAGGCTGCAAGGCCCACATCCCTAAGGAGGGATGAAAGTAACCAGAGATGATGCTTTCAGCATGGTTCCTACCTACTCTTTAAATACCCTGGAGTTTGCCTTGTGAGAAGGACAGCTTCACTGTGGCACATGGAGCCTTCACACAGATCCAAAACTCTGCATGGATTTTTGGCCTAATATATTTCCATCATTTCTTCTCAGTAGAAAGAATGTCATTGGAAAGCTACATGACATTTTGTATTGGGGTTAGACCAATAGATCATTTAAGCAAGTGGGGAAGTGTGAGCATTAATATCTCTGGGCTTCCTCCTTTACCAAAACACGCATGTGAGCACGTGCACGTATATATGCATGCATGTGTGCGCGCGCACACACACACACACGCAAATGCACACACACATAAACATGTATCATCATACTGCTTATACTCTGAAACACACACTCACATGCACAGGCATGCATGCACACACAAGGACACACACAGCCACACATGTTCTAAATTCTTTACAAGACCCATCCACAAATAGGACCTGATAGCTTTATCCAGACTTTCATTGTAAATTTCATGTAGTGTACAAGCACATTTCTACAAAGGCCCCTCCCAGCTTTGGAGTGTATTTACCAAGCCTTGTACACCTGGGAGCCCATGAAACAATGTGATCATTCCCAAGTGACACCAAAAAGCTAAAATGAAGGTTTTACTAACTCTTTCACATGACAGTTTAGGGAATACTGGGTGTCTGTGTGTTTGGAAGAACACAGTGAGGTTGTGACATTTGTAATTTGTGTGGCTGCAGAAGTGGGGAGGGCAGGTCTCCTCACCAGGCACCATTGCATCACTGAGAGGTACAGATTCCTCTTAGATCAGTCCCAACTATGAATACAGATTGTGTAGATGGCCTGGAGCCCACACTATAATGTTTATGTAGCGTGGTGGATGAGACCTGGGAGGATTCCCTGTGATTCACCATGGTGCTGAGTGATGGGTGTGGAAGGATTTTTTTTTTTTTTTTTAAGAAATCCTTGTTTGTCCCTTGGGATTTTTCACACTTCTTAGTCGACAACGCAGTATTTTACTCATCCTGGATAAAGCTGTCAGTGTGTGCATTATATGTGTGTCTTGAAGACTCTGCGCAGATGACAGGAACAATTGCTGGAGGGAGAGAAAACACATTTGAATCAAAATCTTCAGAGGAGCGCTTCTCTAGGATCTCCGGCCCCTGCTTCTACGTGGTGGACTTCTTCTCACACATTTCCTTTCTGTGTGTTATCTCACACTGTTGATAGATTGCACTGAATGTTTCATCTGTATATAAAAATTAAAAATTCAAACAAAAATCTGGCCCACATGAAGAACAGGCCCTTTGGGCATATGGTTCATTATGCATATTCGTTTAATTACTAAAACACTTGTGATGGCTTTTCTGCCCTTGCTTTCAACTTCCAAAGTTGGATCTCTTCTATTGCTTAGAAAATGCAGCACAGAATTCTGTTTTGAAGGCAGGGGGAAGAAAAGAGAAGCAGCAGCAAAAAGAACCTTTGAAGAAGTGATGTCTTTAGCTTGGAAGAGGAGAGAGGAAGGCTTCCTGATGGGAAGCTGATGGGAGCTGGCATTCCTCCTCCCCTTTGCTCCCCTCTCACCTTGGGCTCTCCCTCCCAGTCCCATGGCAGCCCCACCCCCACCTCCCAGGGCTGCTCTTACTGTGGTGAGTTCATACAGATGTCAACAGGGAGATGAGACTAGGAATGTAGTTTTCCGGCATGTTCCCTTGGAGTAATTCAGAGAATGGGATGATGGAGCTGTCTGCATTTTATTGGTTAGAATGTGGCCGCTATGAAAACGTGACTTTAATTGATTTTTCAGGGCAAACAGGTGGTGATGGATTAGACATTCCCTGGTCTCGGTGCCACTCCTAATTTGCGGTTGTACGTAGAATAACTTTATTAAAATAAACAATCTCCTGGCTTTGGTGTTACCTGAACATCTGCCTCCCTCCTTTTAAAGACACCCTGGAAAGATTTTCATTTTGTGATCCTTTTAGAAAGTTCGGTTTCTAAGCTAGTTGAAAAAAAAAAAAAAAAAAAAAGGACTTTATTTTCTATACTTGCCATTAAATGTAGCATAAAAAAAAAATCTTGGCGTGGAAGTTGTAGTGTGGCCCAGTGAGTCACACAGTATACCCTTTAGTCCATATATCTTCACTTGTAAGTGTTTACTGCAACGAGTCACTGGTCTGATTGAGACCTCTGGCCTCTGCTAAACTATCAGTACTGGACCCTTACCGGGACTCCTCTTAGACATCCTATTGTTGCCCAGAGTCATAGAGATCTTACAGCTTTGGATCTGCAGGTCTGGCCCCTTCACATGCTCCAGCAGTTCACAGATGAGGTGGGTGTTGGGGTGGGCTACCTTGTAGACCTGTTTTTTGTTTTATTTGTTTGTTTATTTTTGTTTTATTTTATTTTTTGGTTTTACTTTTAAATTTTGTTTTTGGAGGAGGCTGCAAGGGCAGAGGGTGAAAGTGAGGGAATGAGGAGATGAGTCGGATTGGGATGCAATGATGTGAAATCCACAAAGAATCAATAAAAAGTTTTCGGCCGGGCGGTGGTGGTGCAGGCCTTTAATCCCAGCACTTGTGAGGCAGAGGCAAACGGATCTCTGTGAGTTCGAGGCTAGCCTGGTCTACAAAGCGAGTTCCAGGAAAGGCACAAAGCTACACAGAGAAACCCTGTCTCGAAAAACCAAAAAAAGAAAAAAAGTTTTTTTAAAAAGTAGTATTTTTGTCCTTTAGTGTAACACAGATAGAATTCAGAAGATGTATAAATAAGATCATTGTCGTCTCTGTTCATTTAAGCAAAGGCACATTTTTTTTTTTACATGATGCAACAGATTTTCAGCATGCTAGGTCACAGTTGAATGTGTGCTTATTCTGTTTTGACTAGACTTGAACTTTCTTGTTGGTGAGAAAAAGATTCCTGGGTTGAATATACACAGGAGTATGAGAGCTGTGCTGTGAGACCTTTTGGATTTCTTCCTGATTTATGGGGGCATCTCTACTTTAAGAGAGGATTTCCTGGGCTCCTGCTAATGAGAATATATTTAAAACTCCTAAACATGCCTATCTGAGGAAGGCGATTCCAAATCTGGGCAATATATGTGTCTTCAGTGGCAGTGCAAGCATGATTTTGCTTTCCAATTAAGCAAATTAGTACTCGAAGAGAGGTGAGATTGCTAAAGGAATTCTACTTCCCTACGCATAGCATCACTTACCACTTGTCAGAGGCCCTTGGAATTAAGGCACCCGAGTTTGCTTTCAGCAGGGATAATGTGTCTTGAGCAGGCTTGGTATGAACACCTTATAGTCCTGCTGCTTTCAGTCCCAGAAACAAAGCTGCTGGTGGGGGTAACCCAGCTGAGGGAACCCCTTTGCTCCAGCACTACACTTCTACTAGTCAAATTTACTTATTTAATACCAGACCTGTCCACCCCTTGTTTTTATTCTGATCATTCTATGAGCATGAACAACCAATGACCATTGACGGTTCAACTTCAGTCCTAGTTGCAGCGTGCTGCTCTCGGACTTTGGACAGAAAGCCCTTTCACTGCAAGCCTTGTCCAGCTGGAGGATGATTAGAGTGTGCCTCTTTCATCCTCTTCTATGGAGGACACCAAGCAGTCCAAAAGAACGCTTCTGAAAGGAGTGAGACCCTCACCAGTCCACACAATGGTACTATTGGTTTTTGACCTCTTCAGACACCCAGATTTTCAGAAGACTATATAGAGATGTAAGGATTTCCTGTCCCTTTCTTTAATGAGAATAGAAATCTTGCTGATAATAGTGAAAAATGTATTTACCAAAATCAGGCTTTCAACTGCACAATTACCGACTTTGACAAAAATGCATAATGAGAAATTCATTGTCTGACTGTACACTTGAAATTATGATTATTGCAGGGGAAAAGCCAATGGTGGCTGCACATTAGATGACTATCCTTTCTTTCATTCAGTTTAGTACTTTATAAATTTAGTACTTTATAAATTTGTAGCCTGTCCTTTCTGTGTGTTGTGGAGATATGTTTGGAGCCATCAGTGAAATGTAAAGCATCAAGAAATACAAAGCACATAAAGACCATAAACGTCATGTAGACATCAAAGTGATATTGTTTTTCAGAGAAAGAACATGGGAAGAGTATGTAATGAGAAGTGAGCATATGTGGTGGCATATTCCTGTAATCTAGGACTTGGGAAGTGCATGGATTATATGCATGAATGATTAACTGAGTCACCAATGATGCCTTGGTGTTGCATTAAGGAAAGAAATCAAATCGCTTCCCCTTGGAGTCCTTTAACCAAGAGTGGGTCCAGATTTGAATTCTCTGCTTCATGGTTCCTTTGTCTTCTGTCCTCTGCCTATGGAACGAGTCTGAATCTATGCCTGCATCTGTATCTTTGTCCATCCCCGTGTGTCTGTCTGGAGAAGGAATGGGATATTTTACCAAAATACTCAATCATGTTTATAAGGGCTTAAGTCATTGACTCCAACTAATCACAGCTGACCTAGATAACAAACACCAATGTTTATCAACCAATATCAAAAAATTGTTGCTTTCAACTTTTCTAGTAGATTTTAGGAAGTTGCTTTCAGCCTCTGTATTCAAAAACTTTCAGCAAGTGTTATGCATGCATTTTCTGGGTTAGGGGCCTGGGAGATCCCTAATTTAAGATTGCAGCTACACATTAGCTTAGGTTATAAAAGTTGATCACATGGGAATCCATGACAATAAAGGTTGATTGAGTGTTCTCTCAAAAGCAGGTTGAATAAACAGGCTAAGTAAACAGTAGGATAGCAGTCTTAAGCTTAAGTGACTCTAAGGCATATTATCAACTTTGGCTGTGAGATTCAGCTCCAATTTCAGTCTCATAGGATGTAAGAGACATTGTCAGAATATTGCATCTCCACAGGGAGGAGGAGATAGAAAGATCACTGCAAATTCAAGGATAACTGGTTTATACAGTTAGTTCCAGGCCAGGTAGGGCTACAGAATCCAGCTTAGTATGGGAACTAGCTATATAAAGTGATGTGATAATATGGCCGCTCCATGGTATTGTTAAGGGGAAGGTTTTTGTCATAGATATGAGAGAGAGAACATCCAGAGGAATCTAGAAGAGTTCAGAGCAGAGAGAGAAAGGAAAGTGAACCTGGCTATGAGAGAAGCAGGAGCAGAGAGGGGGTCTGTAGATGTAATTCTGAATGATCTTATTAAATAAGAAACACAGAGCCAAATGCAGAGTTAAAAGCCCAGAGATTGAGCAGCAGCCAAGAGCTAAGACTGCCTTCTTACCCCTCGCTGTTGCTGTCATCCTTCCCCCTGAGAAAGAGACCTACTTCCTGTGTGCGTCTGTATTTTTATTGACTTTCTGCTCTGCCTTCTCATTGGTTGTAAACCCAGCCACATGACCTCCTCGTCACCGCCTGTCTATACAGACTTCCAGGTCTCTATGGTTGGTATTGAGATTAAAGGCGTGTGTCTCCATGCTGGCTGTGTCCTTGAACACACAGAGATTCTGCCTGTCATGTGATCTGGATTAAGGGTGTGTGCTACCACTGCCTGACTTCTGCTAAATGGCTTGCTCTTAGCTCTGATCCCCAGGCAACTTTATTAACATACAGATAAAATCACATTTCAGCATAAAAAAAATATCACCATAGGGGTCAGTTAGAAGGGGACAGCAGGGTTATAAGGAGACTGAGTAGCTGTGGGGAGGGGGTGGAAAACCCTGTGAGCTGGAAGGAGTTTTAGGGTAGGGGAGGAAGTGAGAAGGGCTAGGATGATAGTGTGGACTTTGAAATGTATAACAGGTACTTGTGATACTTTGGTTGGCTAATAGACACCAGCACAGGCAGCCATTTGTCCCTTCTTCCAGTGATAAGGGAAAGTGACTTCTTTTGGTAGAGAGGAACTAGCTTTACAAGTTCCTGAGGAATACTGGCTTTTATCTAACCTCCAGAAGTTCTTCCTCCTATAGTGCAGGTTGAACTCATTCCTGGATATTTGAACTGCCTTTTTGTTTTTGGGGAAATGAAGTTTCCTTTGGATATAGCCATTCTCAGATGGTAAATGTTCCCACTTTCCAAGGCACAAACATATCCCTCACGGAATCATGTTGGGGTAGCATTAATAGCCCATGCATTCTAGAGATTTTCAAGCTTCACTTCTTGAATTTATGGTATCCAAAGCCATAGTTTAGATAGTTTAGATAGTGGTGTGGATTTCTTACAGACCACTGTGCTCTATCCACACCCTTGTACCATGACCCAACTGCAGTTGCATAACCAAAAGTAATACTTTGTAGATTTTTACTGAAATGCTTACATTTTGATCTCCTGATTCAAACTCAACAAATTTTGCATATCTGTTATAGGATAATTCTATCTTATGTTTTCTATGATATAGAGACAAAAGTCATTTATGATCTATCAATCCAAAGAACAGATAGTAATTCTGAAATGAAAAATATGTATGTTCAAAAACAACCACAATACTTTGCAAAGTATATGTGCCTCTTATCTTGCAGAAAGGCAAGGCTTGTTCTAAGTAGAATAACTTGGAAAAAGAAAGATGAATGTTGCTAGGGACAATTCAAATAAAAATACTGAGAAAAAAACAGAGGAGGCAATTTTTAAGTTGCACAAATTTATAGCTTGGAATTTAGGAACTAGGGTAGGATACAGAGAGGGTAAGTAGTGAAAAATGTAAGTTTAGGCCATTATTTTATTTAATGGGCCCTGAATAGCAAACTAAGAATTCTATATACTTAATCTAAAATTCTATAGAGTAGGAAGGTGGATGACATTGGTCCTCTTGTGAAAGAGAACCAGGGAAAAGTATTTTGAATAATTTAGGAAATAAGAACATATTAAATAATCTGATTATAGACTCAAGTTAGAAAATGGTTAAGGCTACATTTGGTCCACCGTGGCATGAGTATAGACTATTATAAAATGATTGAATCCATTATTTATATTTAAATACATGTGTTTATATCACAGACATTTAAAAACAAAACTTCTCATTGTGAAATATATGTGAGACTCACAAAAACAAAGAAAGAAGAACATTTTGTGAAGAGTTTTAATGACCCTTGGTTTTTCTTAGTGCTATCATACATAATCACATATGTACCTTGTCTGATTTGGGAATCTCATAAATTATTCACTCCAGCACAAGCCTGATTCCTGTTTCTCCAGATCTGGCATGTGCTGGGTAGTTTCAATGAGCTCTTCCTACGGTAGGTAAGTAAAAAATGCCACAATCAAGATGCTGAGCTATCTCAGTGTCACACGGAGCCTCTCTCCTGTTACCCCTTTACACTCAGCCTAACCTTGGCAACAACTCACTATTTTCCATCACTGTACTTCTGATTTATAGACTGTCAGAAAAATCGTAGAGTATGGTGACCAATAAGATGAACCTGTTTCACTCTGTTTAGTGGCTTGAAGATACATTCAGGTTCTGTGCATCACTAATTCATCCATCTCATCATCTTTTAAATGCTTAGAGGGCTGGGCAAGGATGGATGTACATTTACAGGACTGGTTAGATGGTGCTTGGAATGGGCCCCTAGAGAGGAGTAGTGCTTTGCGTTCTCCATGATCTCCACCACTCCCTGAGTCCCTCACCTGGGATTCCCACACTTTTATCCGTTTTACCCGTTTAATCCATGTGGACATTTTGGTCCATGTCCTTGTCAGTAAGCCTTTGATCTGAAGTGGATGTAAAATGGTCAAGGTTTCATGGGTTAATGTATGTGCTACAGGAAAAAAAGAAGGCTTCCATGTGTCAGGTAAATTTGGGGAATAATGTCAAGGTTTAAGTTAATGTAATTAACGTGATGGAATCCTTATTCCTCCTCCATTCCTAGAAGTGCTGTCAGCACTGAGTTGTATTCCTTCCGGTTGACTGTGGTTTTGCCACTAAGGGCTCTGCCTATCTACTGTATTCAACACTGCCTAGTTTTGAAAGGAGGGAAGCATGTGAGATTTTGATGTCTTCTTCTGTGACTTGAAAAGAAATTCAGTGAGCATTACTTTTGATGATCGTATTGGTCTGTAATTTTGTGAATCATTTTGTCTATTCTATTATAGTTAGACTTTGAATTGGTTCTAGATTGTAGATTTTGTTTTATTTTGCTTTGGGTTATTATTAAGATTTTAAAATAAATATTGGCACACATGTCATCTGGTGGACATGTGGAAGAGTTGAGGCTTATGGTCCTAGTGTAGAGATTGTAAAGCAACATTCAGGAGCTTTATAAAAATGTAATTTCTTAATATTTCTCATCAAACCTGTGGAGTCAGGAACTGTGGGAGTTGGACCCATGTCTTGTTTATATACATTTCCAGGTGTTCATATTTTTTAAAGTTTATACTGACTGCTTTAGGATATAGGATTTCTGGACTATCGTATGCACATATATTGTTTGTCCCAATAATGTCCCAAGTTGTAGATCATCAGCATCCAATTGAATTTATCTTTCTGAATCTTAAAAACCTCTCTACCTCATCTTACTTCTTAATTTTATCAACATGGGTGTATGATGTATTATTTACATTTAGTCAAAATTGCATTTTTTTCCACAATGAAAATGCATTTTTCTCACTAATGGGTTTGGTATGTTTGGAGAACCTTTGGGTTCCTCATATGTTGTTATTCTGTTGTGTATTTTCCCCCTTTCCACCCTTTTTAATTGATTTTTAGCACTGTCTATACTAGATAATTTAGACATAAGCTCTCTGCAATACAAATATCTTCTTAAAGGTTCTGTGTACCTTCGGTAGGCACAATGTGTACGTCATTCTTTGATATGCAACACCTACCATGTCAAACTTCTTCTTTTTTTTTTCCCCCGAGACAGGGTTTCTCTGTGTAGCTTTGCGCCTTTCCTGGAACTCACTCTGTAGCCCAGGTTGACCTCAAACTCACAGAGATCCACCTGCCTCTGCCTCCCGAGTGCTGGGATTAACGGCGTGCGCCACCACAGCCCGGCCTCCATGTCAAACTTCTTATCCACTCTGTTTTCTACTTTGTACATGTTTAAGAAATTCTTTCTTAGATCTTATCTTCTTTAAAGTTTCTATTGTTCTGACTTTTACATTAATGTTAGCCAACTGGTGGTTTGATTTCATTTTCTCTTTTTTTTTTCTTTTTTACTGCTGGAGACTTTCATATATGCGTATAATGTGTTTTCATTAAATTCATCTCACACTCACTCCCCTCCAGCTCCTCGTCTTTCTGTCCCAAACTATTGGATTCCAGTTTTATGTATTATATTTTTGAACTCACTGAGTCCACTTAGTGCTACCACTCATCATTGGCAGCCTCCTGGATTGGATCCTTAGGAAGAATTTTCCTCTCCTTCCAGCAGCCAGGAGTCTTAATTAGCGGTGGGACCTTATGCCTACCTCTCCTTCCTGTGGGAATTGGCCTGACTTGAGCTTGTGCAGGTCTTCTGCATGCTGTCACAACGCCTGTAAGTTCATATGTACAAACTATGCTGTTGAGGTTAGCAAAAAGTTTTACACAAGGTCTGACTCTTAAAATCTTTCTGCCCCTTCTTTCTCAATGATTACCTCACTCTAAACGATATTCTAAAACATCCTGACAAGCCTTCTGGACAAAGGTGAGTGCCCGCCCGCACCCTAGATCCCGTCCCTGGGCACCAGCCACCCCTGGGAAGACCTGCCCACCTTGGCCCCAACTTCTGGCCGGGGGCAGGCTTCCTTCTACACCCCACCCCTACCGGGAAGGCCCCCCTTCTCCAAGATCCCCTGCAGTCTCCAAGCCCTGCCCCTAAGTCCATCATCCCCAGAGACCCCCGCCACTTCCTGAGACTTAGAGACCGGCTCCCAGCTCCCATCCTGCCCCGGACTTCCCTTCTGGACAAAGCTCTCATCCTGCTTCGGACTTCCCTTCTGGACAAAACTCCCATCCTGCCCTGGACTTCCCTTCTGGACAAGAGACTTCTTTTCTGGACAAGACCTGCCATCTTGCCTCGGACTTCACATCTGGACAAGAGCTCCCAACCTGCCTCGGACTTCCCATTTGGACAAGAGAGTCCCATCTGGACAAAAGAGAGAGACTTCCCGAATCTGTCAGCTCTCTCTCCACCAAGGGTGCTGATAAGACCAAGATCGAACACAAGGAGATGGGCAGACGTCAAGGCAGAAGTACATACAACAAAATGAAGAGCAATACAAGCAATACAACATCACCAGAACCTAGCCCTCCTCCAACATCTAGAGCTGATCATCAAAAATTGGAAGAAACAGAAGAAGACAGCCTTATGAATAACATCATGAAGAAGTAGAGGCCTATATAGAAGAACAGACAAAAAATTGGCAAGAACGCGTTAAAAACCTAGAGGAAAGGACAATTAAATTAGAAGAAAACAATAAAGTCCTGAAAGAAAACAATAAAGCACTGAAAGAAAACAATGAAAAAGCAATGAAACAGGTCCAAGACCTGCAAAGGGAAATAGAAAAAATGAAGAAGACACAAACAGAGGGAATGCAGGAAATAGAAAATCTAAGTAAACGATCAGGAACTTCAGATGCAAGTATAACCAACAGAATACAAGAGATGGAAGAGAGGATCTCTGGCGTTGAAGATACGGTAGAAGAAATAGATTCATCAGTCAAAGAAAACACTAAAGACATAGATTCTTAACCACTTTAATGGTGCTAGACATGAGTTCCATCTTGGGACTTGTCCTTAAATATAATTTTAGAAAGTGGTTGATTACTCTCTTTACATTGGTATGTACTACTATTGCACTAGTGGTCATATCTTTTTAATTTGATCATTTTTTTGTACCTTATAGAGTTCAAAACTAGGTAAGACCAATGATGATATTTCTCCCTCAGTAAAATGAATAACCCCTTCCAACAATGTGAGAGCTAATCAGTAGGGTATTTAGCTTCCAACCCAGTAAGAACTCTCTCTCCATGTTCTATGAATCAATCATATGGTATCTTCAACAATAGGGTCTTAACCTTAAGTTCTAGAGGGTAACCAAAACTAAGGGCAACAGCTTGTCATGTTTGGTTGGGGTCAGTATGATCCCATTGACCAAAAGCTACAAGAGACATAACTCATTCCTGTCACTAGACCTTTTATTTGATACCCTATGATACCTGGGGAGGCATTGTTCCCTCACGATATGTTAACTCCATTAAAACGTGTGTGCGTGTGCGTGTGCGTGTGCGTGTGCGTGTGCGTGTGCGTGTGTGTGTGTGTGTGTAAACAGTAGTAGTTTTCTGTGTGGATTTTTCAAGTGTTTAGTGTTGTTTATCCCTCCCCATACTCCCTACTTGGCCCTCCTTTCCCCCAAACACACTTAATCCTTCTTGTTCCATTGTTCCCCATTTCCCCTCATGCCACACGCATTCTATCTCCTCTCCCTTGAAAACACCCCCAATGGCTCCTTTCTCATTTCCTGATTTCTATGATCATGTCGGTTTAAATACACACATCCAAAGATTCAAAGCTAGCATCCACATATAAATGTGAAATAGGCATTTATCTACCTGAATCTAGATTACCTCATTCTAAATGATATTTTTCAGATCTATCCATTTACCTGGGAATTTTCCAATTTCACTTCTCTTTATAGATGACACAGGATAACATACTGTTGTATGAATGCGCCACATTTTGGAATCCTTTGTGTTCATTGACTCATACCATTTATTGAGTCGTTTCCCAAAGTCAGAGGTGTCACTCTATGCTGACTTGTTCCTTTTGCTTTGGAGCTACAGTGGGGATGACTGGAGAAAGAGAACTATTCATCTTGTGGTTTCTAAGAAGCAAAAAGAGAGACAGGAAGGAGCCATGGTCTCAACATGTCCTCTAAAGGCATAACCCAATGACCTAACGTCTTCTTCAAGGCCCTGACTTCTGAATGTTCCATCACCTCCACACAGTGCCATGGGCTAAGATCCAAGACTAGTACACGTGATTCTTTGGGGGAAAATCTGATCTGTCTGCTGATAAGTGGTTGTCATCAACTTTCTGTATGTAGGTTCTGTGTTGGTCTTTTGTAGATCCCCATACTGACATCAGACACATATCATTAGATTTAGTATAGAATTTCTTGGTTTGTGTTTTATCTATAGAAATGGTTTGGCTAATGGTGTTGGGATTTTATTCCTTCACATAAGAGTAAAAATAAACTATTTATTTTCCAGGGAAACAGAATAAGACAAAACCAATATTATAAGTAACAAACCCAAACAGCATTTTTTACATCAAATCATATGCATCCCAACTTATAGGCTTTTGCTGTGCTCTACTTATGGTCCAGATGATTTTGTTACATAAATTTACACTTTATTTTTATGTAAGATGTAACGTGTTTATATTGATGTGTTCATCTTTTCTATGTTTTCAAACTCTTCCTTTGGACTTTCTCAGGCCTCACTTTCAGGCCCTTTTGTTTCCTTGCAAGGTGATCCCATCTGATGCTGTTGGATGCTATCCAGATACTGATAACACACACAGTTATATCTATAGCCCTAGCTTTTATCTTGAATTTAAAACCACATACCAGTGTGTCCTTCGATCCCCAGCCTGTGCTTCAGATTGGTCAACTGATAGATACATACATTCTTCAATTGTTCAAGCTCCATTCCATGTCATCCCCAGCACTCATTCTTATTTGTATGCTTCTCCTGGGCCACATTCTCTAAACAGTCTGAACATAATCATTCTTATGTCTAGTACTATCACCATATTCTTAATCTACAATTCACTCTGGCCTAGGTCATGGCAATGGCTTGTGAATGAAATCTATTCTCTGCATGGAGAGCTCTCATTATGCCATCATATTAATATTTCTTGAGTAGAAGACAGCGTATATTGTTCTCCTGTTTATAGCCATTTGGATAACAATCTGGCTACTTCCTTAGAATAAAAGTCAAATCTGAATGCCCATTGACAAAGCCCCTAAGAAGAGCTCCCATGTCTCCTCTTTCTGATCATTCACATTCTCCTTCAGACACCCTTGGATATACTAAATGATACTCTTCCCAGTTTTGGAATTTGTGAGCACCCACACTTTCTTCAGAGCCTTGGCTATCATCATCATCATCTATATATAATCTGTATCATATATAATGTTTTACTGTTGATACTATATATAATACATTAATGATCTATGTTGTGTATTTATGTATATTAAATATAATAGATTATATATCAGATAAAAAAAAGCTCTAAGTAAGCTCCATAAAGGATGGTTATTGATCCAAGAATCTTTATTTTGTTACTGTATGTGTTTATGATGGGGGAGATTGAGCATGCCACAGCATGCATGAGAAGGTGACAGGAGAGTTTTATGAAGTTGGTTCTCTTTCAATCTTTGTATGTGTTCTAGAGATGAAACTTGGATCATCAGGCTTCATAACAGGTATTGCTGATCTATCTTTCTGGCCCAAGGATGGCTTTTGTATTTCTATCAATATTTCTTTCCTTTTATACCCATGTCCAAGTCAATGTTATCAATTGCAGGTGTTTAACTAATAAGAGCAATGAACAATGAATTCATGCAGCAGATACATTTGTAATGGCAGAATGGGTTAGTGTGTGTTCTGGTGGAAGATTCACCTCAACTCCCTCCCCCATCTCTTTCCCCAAACTTACCCCCTCAAAGCGTGCCAAACATGGCTCTTCCCCAGAGATGCTCAAGACCACTCCCATAGGGTATTTAAATTGTATCCCAGAAAACAGACACATGTATTTCCGGTCTCTCATCCCAGTCTCCTCTCTGGGGGGTGGGGAGTGGAGAATCACCTAGGAATGTTTTACCTATTAAACTGAGGCTTTTTCTAATTCGGTCTGATTTGGTCTAATTTGGATTGTTGCATCAGCAGAGAGTCTTATCAGGGTGCAAAAACCTTTTCGTGTGTAGCACTCAAAATAGGGTGATGTAGAGGCACTGTAGAAGCAAAAAGATGCACCAGCTTCTGAGGTACTTGTCTTCAAAAATCAGAGGAGCGAGTGTTGGTATGCAAAGCCCTAACTGGCAACATTTCAGATCTTGCATCTCACAGCCATGCAGCCTGGTTAGGAGCCTGGAACATGTTCTGGGAATTTACTTGATAAAATACATTCAAGTGTAAGCTGCCTCACCCTGCTGTGCCGAGTTATAAGGGCTATACATCAATTGTAGGACAAGGAGCAAGAGAGCATTTTCATTAGGGAGAAGGACATCTTGAGATCTGCTGGTGTTGTATTTTATTGTTTTTGCTTTGTTGGAGATGGTGGTATATAGGGCACTTTAAACATTGTATTATTATTTTAAGTTTTGTTTTTATATGTATGGGTATCTGTGTGCCATGGGTATGCCTGGTGCCGACAGAGGCCGGAAAAGGGTGTCAGAATCCCTAGAACTGGAGTGCAGATTGGTGTGAACCATGATGTGGGTATTGGGAATTGTACCTAGGTCCTCTGCAAGAACATTCAGCACTTTTAACTGCTGAACTATCTCTGCAGCTTGAATGTTTTTATCTTAAGAATGACTTATGGGGATTGAGGAATGGTGCAGACATACATGCAGGCAAAACAGCCATACACATAAAAATAAATAGCTATATACTAAAATGAATTATAATTATTAACATTAAATTAGAAGCCAATTGTTTTATTGCTTTGTTTTTTATTTAGCCCTGGAAGTTTTTAACCCTCACCCAGCACCTTTTTATTTATTCTACAATAAGCATGTGGATGTGAGCCCCTGACTTGGTTCTGTTTTATATCATTTTCCCTGTAGAAAATATGACACAGATGCCATTTTCAAATATGTAGATTTTATCTTCATTGCTACAGACAAATTGATTTGCACAGTGTTCTGCCAGCCCGTGTGCACTGCTTTTGGTGTGTAGTTATATATTGCAGTTTTCAATTTTCCTTTTAGCAAGGACTACTCCTATGGATATTCACAGCAGTGTGGACCCTTCACCAGGAATTTATAGATGAGAGCATTTTCTATCCCCTGGAGTATTGATTTGAAGGCAACAGGCTTTGAAACAGCCCACCATTAAACAAAGATGGTAACCAGAGCATCCTGTATTCCCAAGAATGATGCTCTTGGTTCAGCTTCAACCCAGCAACCTAGTAGGGTTGGAGCTTGGGTTGGTGACAAGGAAGGTAGATGGTATGTCCTTCTATTCTCCTTATTAAAACAGATGCTGGAATGATTCAAGATCTGTAGCTCAATAAATGTAACCCAACACATCTCTGGGATGAAACCTACTTGATCATGGTAGATCATCATTTTTGATGTGTTCTTTGATTCCATTTGCAATATTTTATTGAAAGTTTTTACATTTATGTTCATAAGGGAAATTGAATCTGTAATTCTTTGTTGAGTCGTTATATGGTTTAGGTACCAGAGTAACTGTGGCCTCATAAAAAGAATTAGGAAATGATTCTTTCATTCCGTTTTTGCAGAATAATTTGAGGAGTATTGGCATTAATTCTTCTTTGACGGTCTGGTTGAATTCTGAATTCTCAGCTGAATTATTCTGGTCCTAGACTTTTTTTTTTTTCTAGCAGGGAGGGGCTTGGAAGACTTTTAATTACTTCTTCTATTTCAGTAGGGGTCATGGGTCCATTTAAGTTGCTTGTCTGATCTTGAATTAACTTTGGTAGGTGGTATATATCAAGAAATTTATACATTTATTTTTCAGTTTTCCAGATTGGTAGAGTATAGATTATTAAAGTGTGTCCTTAGGATTCTCTGTATTTTCTTGGTGTCTGTTGTGATGTCACCCTTTGTCTCTAATTTTATTAATTTGGAGAGTTTCTCTCTGTCTTTTAGTTAATTCAGCTAAGACTTTATCAATCTTATTTTTTTTTTCAAGGAGTCAATTCTCTGTTTCATTGATTCTTTGTATTTTTTCTATTTCATTGATTTCAGCCCTGAGTTTGATTATGTCTTGCTACTTATTTATTTGTGTGTTATTTCTTCTTGTGGCTTTCAGTTGTGTTGCTAAATCACTAATGTGGCATATCTCCAATGGTTCGATGTAGGCATTTTGTGCTACAAAGTTGCCCCTTAAAACCGCCTTCATTGTGTCTGATAGGTTTGAATATGTTGTACTTTCGTTTTTATTCAATTCTAATAAGTTTATAATTTCTTTCTTGATTTCTGTCTTGACTCATTTTTCATTCAGTAGTGAGTTATTCCATTTCCATGAGTTTGAAAGCTTTCTGTTGATGGATATCAAGTTTTAATCCTTGGTGGTCAGATAGAATGAAGGGTATTTTCTTGTATCTGTTGAGACTTGATTTGTGTCTGACATGCTGAGAAGAAGGTACATTATTTTGTGTTTGGATGGAATGATCTATATTCTCCAGGTCCATTTGATTTATAATGTTATTTAACTCTATCATTTTTCTGTTTAGTCTTTGTCTGGATGACCTGTCTATTAGTAATGAAGTCACCCACTATCACTGTGTGAAGGTTAATATGTGATTTTACCTGTAGTAGTATTTTATTTAGGAACTGGGTTCCCTTGTGATTAGTGCAGAAATGTTTAGAATTCCAATATCCTCTTGGTGGATTCTTCTTTTAATGAGTGTGTAGTGTTCTGTCCTATCTTTTCTAAGTAGTTTTGGTTTGAAACCTCTTTTGTCAGATATTAAAATGGCCACACCTCCTTGGATCTTGGTTCCATTTGCTTGGAATCTTTTTTCTTTCCATCCTTTTATTGTGGTGATGTCTGTCCTTGGTATTAAGGTGTGTTTATTGGATGCAGCAGAAGAATGGATCCTGTTTTCAAATCCAATCTACTAGTCTGTGTCTTTTTTTCTTTTTAAATTATTTGTTTATTTTACATCCAGACCACAGTTTCCCCTCCCCCCTCTCTTCCCAGTCCCTCTTCACCACCTCTCCTCTACCCCTCAACCAATCCTCCTCCATTTCTATTCAGAAAAGGGCAGGCCTCCCATGGTTATCAACAAAAGATGGCCTATCAAGCTGCAGTAAGGCTAAGCACCTCCCCTTGTATTAAGGTTGGACAAGCCAACCCAGTATGAAGAATTGGGTCCCAAAAGCCAGCAAAAGAGTCAGAGAGTCTGTGTCTTTTTATCTGAGAAATTGAGAATGCTAATATTTAGAGTTATCCTTGAGCAACATTAATAGATTCTGCTGCGGGACGCGGGAATATATCATAAGAACTCAGCTGGTTATGACAAAGTCACTACTTGGAGGGATCAAGGATTTCCTCCAGAGGAAGCCAAATTCCAAGGAGCTTTTGGTGTTACTTAGCTTGTTATATATCAGCTGTCTTCTGTTATGAAAATCATGTGTGCCTTCATAGTTTTCCCAATTGGCTTTTCCCTAGGAAGGGCTAACAGTGTAGACTGATCACTCTCTGGACATACACATTCCAGGTATTTAGAGAACAGCCTCAGGAAAGTCTTTCTCTGGAATCAGATATCTCCCTTAGTCACTTTCAAGAACTAGCAGTAATAACAGTCCACATGAAAGTCTCCTGATTTAAGGTAAATTCTACAAGGAGATACCACCTAGGTCAGGTGGACGTTAAGTAATAGCTTTACACAATTCAGCTCGAACCCTCCTTTCTTACAGCCTTACTAACTTAATAGACCTTTAACTCCTTACCTAACCACCTCTAGGAATATTTAGATAATCCTCTGTACTGATAGATATGCTCAGCCAGAACCCCAGTTCAAGCCTCCCTGTAATTATCATCATTGGCAGCATCCGGCCAGGTCCCTCCCCAGATGGAACAAAGTACCTTATCAGAGATACCTCTGTACTAAGAACAGACTTAAGCATCCAGGCTACCTGTTTGAGAAGGCCTGGCGGATGTGCCAATTAAGCTTTACTTCCTCCTTTCCCAAACCTTACCTCTAGTTCCAGATCTCCCTTTAACTATCACCAGAGGCATCTAGCTGTACACAGGTTGCCTAGCGACTGAGCACACTTTCCCCCACACTGCAGAAAAAAAAAAAAAACACAAAAAACCAGCAGATAGCTTGGACAGATAGGAGTCACAAGAAAAAAGAAGACAGTTTTATTTTCTCCCATTGACCTAGCAACTTATAGATTCTTAACATTTTCTACTAATCACGTTTAAGACTATAGTTGAGCACATAAGATCCCTCTTCTTACTTATTACCCGAATTTAACCTTTAGTTAATTCGTTTTCCCTTTGGGGTTGCAAATGATAATTAATGGTTATTGCCCCTCTATATGATTCTTATCACCCCTCCATTTGACCCCGGAAGCCTGGCTTTGCACTGCCAAGGGATTACTGCTTGTAAGTGTATAAAAACCAGGACTCCGGGGCATGGGGGGATGCAGAAGAGAAAAGAGAATGTAAGAACTAGACAGGTAAGAACTTGAGAGGAACAAACTGAGATGGGGAAGAACTAGACTGGAGGGCTAGAAGAGACTACTAGAGGAACGAGATGGAAGATGAGGAAGAGTCAGATGGGGAAGTACTAGCTGGGTAAGAACAAGATGAAAGGGATCTAGATGAGGCAAAGATAAGACGAGAGAATTAAGATAGAACTTAGAGGGAGCAGTAGATAAATATATAGAGAAATCAGGCAAGAAAGGAGCTAGACACAAGAACAGAACTGAAGCTGTGTATAAAGGATGTTATGCCAGAGGAATTAAAGCAAGTGGACTATAGAGCTCAGTGTGCTGAGATTCTATTTCCCGAAAATAGTCCTCACCGTTAGTAGTTCTCTCTCCTGAGCCCCTGGGATGTATAATATTAAGACTGGTCCCACTAATATTATACAAGAAGATTCCTCTTATTCTGTTGTTATAGTGTGGGTTCCCTCACCTCCTTTGATTTACTGGTCTTTGTTATTCCTTTGTGTTTCCTTGAGTGTGGGGAACTTCTTCAGGTTGCAGTTTTCCTTCGAGGACCTTTTTGTAGAGCTGGATTGGTAGATAGATACTGTTTAAATTTGGTATCAGTAGTCTAGGCTGGCATCTACACTCTCTTATAGTTTGTAGAACTTCTGGGTACTTCTGGCTTTCAGAGTTTCCATTGAAAAGGCAGGTCTTATGGCTCTGCCTTTATATATCCCTCAGTCCTTTTCCTTTGGAGCTGTTAATCGTCTTTCTTTTATGTTTAGTGTTTAGATTATTATGTGTCATGGGGAATTTATTTTCTGGTTATGTCTATCTGGAGTTTGGTATGCATCTTGTAAATTGATAGGCATCTCTGTGGGGGGCCGTTCTCAGGTTCCTCATAGCTTTACCCAGCAGATCCACATAGAGGATGATTAGGACCACGGGCCTGAGTGCAGGTGTCTGAGATGGTCTGCACTTGGCTGTACTGGGGGAGGAGGTCATTTGCTCCACCCCCTTGGCGTCTCTATAAAAACCCTGGGGCAGAGACAGTCGGGGCCGTTGGAAAAGGTTCCAGGCCCTCTCGAGGCTATCCTTTATTTTCTATCTGTTTATCTCCACAAGATTCTCCGCAATAAATCCTTCTATCTAATATTTCCTGCTGCTCACACTCAAGAAAACTCTGGGAAGCTGTGGGGTTGATGGGAAAACGCCCCACACATCTCCTTCTTAAATTTAGAGACGTTTTATTCTATGATTTTGCTGAAAATATTCTCTGTGCCTTTTACTTGAATTTACTCATTTTTCTCTATTCCTATTATTTGTAGATTTCCTCTTTCTATAATGTCTCAGATTCCATGGGTGCTTTGTGCCTTGATCTCTCTCTCTCTCTCCCTCTCTGTCTCTTAAGATTTGACTTTTTTTGACTGAGCTATCCATTTCTTCTCCCTTGTCTTCAATGTCTGAGGTTCTCTCTTTCATGTATTGTACTCTGTTGATGAGGGTTACTTCATAGATTTTTGGTAGACTTCCTAAATATTTCATTTCCAGCTTTATCTCAGTTTGGCTTTTCTTTGGTGATTCTATTTCTGCTTGCTTGTCCTGAAACTTTCTCATTTTTTCATTCCATCGTTTGTATTTTCACAGACTTCATGAGTGGAGTTATTCATATTCCCTTTAAGGTCCTTGAACATTACTATACTTGCTATTTTGAAGTCTTTGTCTTGTGCTTCGGGTATATTGCATTTCTCAGGGCCTGCTGTAGTAGGGTTACTGGTGGAGACATACTGTCTTGACTGTTAATGTTTGTGTTTTTTACACCAATGTTCAGACTTCAGGGACGGGATGATTTGGGTGAATCTAGGTGTTGATATCTTGTCCTGTCTTTGTTGGGTGAGGGTTCTGTTCCTTGGTTTCTGTTGGACTCTTTGGATCTTAGGAAAGTGTGGAGCCTGTGGGTTGCCTGGTAGAGAGCCCTTCCGCAGGTTGGTGGATGGCAGAGAGAAACAGGTGGGCTATGAGAAAAGGGTGAGAGGGCCTTCAGGAAAGAGCTAAGGGGATCCTGTGCACACCAGCGGGATCCCTGGGGAGGTGGAGTTGTGGTGGGCAGAGAGAATCCTGCAAGTAGATAGACATAAGGAAAAGCATACTCCGGAAAGACAGGGATAAACGAGTTAGGAGGACTCTGGGTCCGAACCAAGAGTTGGAGTCCTTATGAAGGGAGGAAGGACACCTGTAAGCAGGTTGTTTCCAGGCGAGGGTGAGAACGGTGAGACTGTAATGGGGGACAGTGTGAACCACCGACCTGAATCCCTGCCGAATGTGGCCCCTGGGAGTCCAGCAGGAAAATGTTTTTAGGGGCTGACAAAATGGAGTAGGGAAGGGTTCAAACGGGGCTGAGAGGGTCCACGGAAAGTAGGCAAGCTGGGTCTACACTGAGATTATGTGGAGTCCCCCAAGAATAGGGGTTGGCCGGGAGGAGGGGCCACTGCATGCAGTCTGCTATAGCACCACTGGGGATGAGGCTGGGAGACTATCACGGAGGACAGGAAGGAGAGTGAAAATCGCCTACCTGAGTCCAAACCTGGTGTGATCACTGGGGTCCCAAATAGAGAAGATTTCTAGGTGTTGTCTCCTGACACAAAGGAATAGAAAGAAGGGGAAAAGCTGTGTTTTATATTCAACCCCTTGCAAGAATAATTAAATATAATAACTGTAAGATTTTTGTTGATGTCTCTCACCAGATTGGTAAAATTCTTCTTGTATATGTTTTGTAAGAACAGATGAGCACTGAGTTTTTGTGAAATGCTTTATTTTATCCATTAAAATAATGAAATATCTTTCCTCTTTTATTATGTCAAAATGGTAATTTACATAGTATTTTGTATATTAAACCACATCTTTATTGTTTTCTGTACATATTCCACTTGGTCTTGATTTTAGTATCTTTCCATACAGTTTTCCATATATCTCTTGATTTTGTTTGTTAAGGGCAGGGAATTTTGCATCTATGTGTATGTTGGCCATTTGATTGTGATTTCTTTTTGTAATAGTTTTGTCAGGTTTGGGTATCACAATAATAACTTCCTAAAATAACTTGTGCAGGTTTCCTTCCATTCTAATGCTTCTCCTTTCAATATTGAGTATAAAATTCAAGTGAATCATTTGCACCTCAATTTTTTTTCCAGTGGAGATCCCTTTATTTAATCACCAACCTAATTTATTTTTAGTTGTGGTCATCTTTATTTTGCTATAAATTTCTGCTTTGTTTGTTAGGATTTTTTTCCACAGAGATATTTTTCATCTCTGCCATTCATGTTTATAATGTTTAATACATTAGCATTTAGTGCAATTATTGTATTTCAGATTTACATGAGTATTTTTCTCATTTTGTGTAGTTTTTCCTTTTGTCTTTTAGATTTGAATTCAAATTTATCTGCTTACTTTTATAATTTATTCCTCTGTGCATGTATCAGAGAAATAGAGAGACAGGGTAAGGGAAGGAGGAAAGGAAGGACAAACACACACACACACACACACACACAGAGAGAGAGAGAGAGAGAGAGAGAGAGAGAATACATGTTGTACATGCTACAAATCAATTTGTATTTGTGTGCATGTGCAATGTGTTTGTGTGCATCCCTTAACTTTCAGTAGTCAGCTAAGGATCAGTATTACATGCCGATTTGAACTGTATAAACACTGCTACTTGCCTCAGTTTTTTTTGACTACTGTAACACAAATCTTAAAAGGTCTTATTAATAAAAACAAACCTAGGAGCCAGTTATTGGGTTGAGTTCTGAAAGAGAGAAACAGAACAAGTCATAGCTAACCTCACCTTGCCAACTTCTCAGCCGATCCTGTTTCCTCAAACCGGAAGCCTTTGTGTCCTCATCTGAATGGATCTCAGCTGAACTGCTGCTAAAAGCCTAAAACCTTAAAAGCCTAAATGCCTCTAGTTACTAGTCTTCACGCCTTATATACCTTTCTGCTTCTTGCCATCACTTCCTGGAGTTAAAGGCATATGTCCTTCTCAAGCAAAGACATGAGATCTCAAGTCCTGGGATTAAAGGTGTGTGCCACCATGCCTGGCTCTGTTTCCAGTGTGGCCTTGAACTCACAGAGATCCAGGTGAATCTCTGCCTTCCAAGTGATAGGATTAAAGGCGCATATGCTGCCATTTTCTGGTGTCTATGTCTAGTCTAGTGGCTGTTTTGTTCTCTGACCCTAGATAAGTTTTATTAGGGTATACAATATAATGGGGGACACAAATATCACCACAGACTACCATCCTTTGTATTTGAGTTTTCATGCTCTTATTTAAATGCATTATAAACTCCATGGTATATGTTATATGCCTTGCTTTGAAGATGCATTTGCCTTTTAAAATGTTACTTTACATTTAACTTTGTACCATTTTTGAGGTGTATTTGCTGGTGCTACTACTATGACAAGTAGTTCTTGGGTCAAAGATAAGAAAACACTCAAAGAGCCCAAGTCACACTACGTTCTGAAAGAAAAAATTGTCATTATTAGAGATTATGTGCTTTTTAAAATGTATCAGCTCTCCAAATAAAACCCTGGAATGGAAAATAAGATAAATGAATACAGAAGAACCTTCTTTAGATCTGTATGAAGTCGTGCCCCACAGAGATGTTTAAACACATTTATAGCCACATGTCTTTAAATACTATTTTGCAGAATAATTTTCTTACAATTGTTTCCTGTTGGAGTGGTTGATAAAATTTCATCAGAGGTTGGAGATGGAAGTGACAATGTAGATCTAAAGAAAGGTGTAGATTGGTATATAAATTTAGTTACTAAAAGTGTCTATAGAGAAAAAAATTAAATTTGATGCTTGTTTCTACTTATAAAAAAGAATAAAAATCATGTACATGCAATTATCATTTAAAAGAAAATAGGTTTATCATTTCAGGGTGAAATAGGATTCCTGTAGTAGAACATTCAATGTTGAAGGCACAAACTCTGAGATTATGTTTAACCATATAAGGAAGGAAAAAGCCATAGTTTCAATGAAAGATTGCATACATAGGATTCTGAAACATATACTTAAGAACTGTCATTTGAATGGGGAACTATACCAGGTAAAGTGAATGTACTTGTTTTATGCATAGACAAGCAAGAGAATGTAAGGTTTTCTATTGAATAAAATACCCTCATATTGCACAGGTTTTTAAGCATATAACTGGATATGTATCTTTACACATATCAATAATTTCTGTGTAGTCTCCAGTGAGTACCCAAAGGGTCCTCAGCTGAGTAGGACTTACCATTTTGAAGAGAAAAATTGCTTTGGGGATGAGAAGAATATAGCAGAGGGGTGTTGACAGAGGGAACAACTACCTGAAGTGTCTTGTATTTGAGAAGAAGAAATAATAAGGCACAGAAAAAAATAACAGAAGAAATCTTAACACTTGAAGGTGTCTATGTATTATTTGTCATCTTAAAATATTTGGTTATATAAACTATAACATGTGTCATATGGGTTGAAGAATGCTTATGTGATGTTGCAATACCTTAATTCCAAAATTTGAAAATAACACATGAATCAAACATTTTACATCATTTGGAATCAATGTAAAGCTGCATTTTGTCTTTGTGAATTCAGTACAACAATATATATTAAGAGACTGTTAGACCTCAGTGTTGGAGTTTCCCCCAAAAAAAACAGAAGATTTTTTTCAATCTTCTGTTTAGGTAAATATATCCTGTTAATGTATTAGAACGAGAAGGATAGAATCCTTCTCCAGAAGACGCCAAAAATGAAAAACAAACAAACAATAGATCAGTCACCATCCATTACTGACTTAATAAATAACACTCCTGAAATAAACCCCTATTAAAATGGATGGAAATCTTCTTCTTTAAAAATGTTTCATTAAATTTGAAGCAGATGCAAAGGAGTGCTTTTAAAACATTTGAGGATTATCATCAGTAATAAAGTGAATACCTCTATGAATTTTCTCATATTAAAACTGAATAGATTTGTGTATATTCTTAATATGATATGATTTATACAGTGGAAACTGAAAGCAAACATCATGCTTAATGGTAGAGAAATGAAAAACCGGGACAATTTTCATTAAGGTTTGGAATTTGACAATAATATCTCTCCCGATATCTTTATGTAGGAGCAATGAAATTAAACAAGAAAAAACAAGTTACAATCGCAAGGAAGGAACAGAAGAAATTTCTTATACATGGTTTATGTGAATATATTTTAGAAACTCCAGAAAGCCAGAAACATTTCAGCAAGGTTGATAATTTTAAAAATTAATATATTCAAATTAGAGCTTTTTCATGAAATTATAACCAAATTTTTTAAAAAGTATATTTAGGATACAGAGTAACCCAAAATAAAAGAATTAAGTGATATATAATAGTTACAAAGTTTTCAAACTTCAGGTAGAAAGTATCTTCAGCAGTAAAACAATATTGCTTTTGGATAGGAAGTTTTTATATTTATGATAAAATATTCTACCTTGAATTTTTTTTTCTACATACTGGAAGCTGATACTTACAAATCATGTGACGCATTTCATAGACTATGTGTGAAAGTGTGGCTCAAGTTTTGTTTTAATTTCCCCAAGAGGGCAGGCAGTTCTTTGTTCTCCTGCTCTGTGTCCTGGGAGGTAGCGCACCTCCACTGCAGCTTAGGGCCTTTAGCACTCACTTGCCCATGCACAGCAAGGGACCCATGTCTCTGAGGCTGAGACTGATTGGTCCAGGTACATGTATATCTTGTATTACGTCAGAAGTAATACCTAATTATTTTCTAAGAACCTTAAAATTTCTCAACTTGCTCAGTTTAGGATTTCTTAAAGGGATTTTAGAAACACATATGCACGTTAAATACCTGTAGTTGGAAATATTGGCCGCCATTCTTCCTTGTTCAAATTGTCTCTACTGATGGCAATATTTGGCCCATGTTTTGGCTCATTGTGACCTTAGAATCTTCTATCCTGCTCTCTGATTTCTGACATATACAAATCCAGAAGCAACAATATTAAATAGAGCTGACAGAAAAAAATGGTGTTTTGAAATATGACAATATTCTCACTGTTGCCGAGCGTGTCCTGCCATTCTGCCTATATTCTTTTCATTCTGTTGCAGTCTGTAAAGCTGAGTTCATCGTGTATGCGCATACACACACATCTATACCTTTTGCGAGCTATTTCTAAATGTGATCCCCTTTTTTTTTTCTTTTTAAATGTGATCCCTTTTAACATTATATTTTTAGTCCTTTGAGAAGTTCATACATTTATTTTGATCCTTAACCTAACTCCTTCCAGATCTACTCTCCTCTCAACTTTGTGTATTTTAAAATAAAACAAAACAAAAACAAATAAACAAGCTGAGTTCAGTTTGTGCTGCCCATGTCCTCAGAAGTGTGAGTCCATGCACTGTAGTGTAGTCAACCTACTAGGGACCAGAGGGCACACCCTTAAAAACACAGAGTCTCCTTCCCCCAGAAACCATCGATTATCTTCAGCTAGGGCCTTTGTGAGGTCATGAGTGTAGTGATCCCGCCATGTCCAGAAGGACAGTTTCACTCCAGTCCTCCTTGACCTCTGGCTCTTACCTCAGTTTTTACACTTCTGCAACGGTCTCTGAGCTTTGGGCAAAGGAGTTGTGATACAGATGACCCACGTGAGGCTGAATACTCCACTGGCCGTCATTCTCTGCACTTGGACAAGTTGATAGTTTCTGCATTAACCAATGTCACCTGAACACAGAAGGGACCCTGATGAGGTCTGAGAGCTACACTAATTTATGACTGAAGTATGAATTTAGAGGGCAGTCTGAAACTTGTCCATTTACCAGAATAATAGTAGTAGGCTTATCCCTGGAGCCTATGAGCTCTCCAACAATGTGTTCTTGTCTAGATTAACATTTCTAGACAAGTGTTTCTTCCGTGGAGAGGGTCTTAAATCGAATCAGAATGCAGTTGGTTACTCCTCCAATCTTTGTGCCACTATTGTATGCTCAGCATATCTTGTAAGCCCAGTCATTTTTGTAGCTCTAGGGTTAACAGCTTGGTACAAGTGTTGTTGGCTGTTTCCCCCAAGCAGCCTGCATGGCACCTTCCAGTACTGTGAATTCTAGCCACTAGGGATGACACTTCCTGGTCAATACCAACTTCATTTCTCCCTGTCCTGTTTATAAAGTGGTGTCTTTGGCAATAGGGTCTTACCATGAACTTCTGGTTTTCAACCGAGAGCAGTGAGAACACACTGTATTGTTTTGAGTGTCTATGACATTCCTGGCCAACAGCTTGGGAAAAGTATCCCAAATCTGGCACAGGGCTTTATATTTTTTGGCAACCTATGAATTCTGGGAGGAACATCATCTCCTGTAGAAGGAAACTCCACTTTTATTTCTTTATATGTATGTATGTATGTATGTATGTATGTATGTATGTATGTATGTATGTATGTATGTATGTATATATGTATGTATGTATATATCTGTCTATCTATCTATCTATCTATCTATCTATCTGTCTGTCTGTCTGTCTGTCTGTCCGTCCGTCCATCCATCCATCCATCCATCCATCCATCCATCTATCTATCTATCTATCTATCTATCTATCTATCTATCTATCTATCTATCTATCATCTATAGTGTTTCAAACAGTAGGTATCATTTTGCAGCTATCCTCAGTATTAGTTAATTTCCCTCAACCTGATCCTCTCCCCTCCCCTCCCATTCCTCTCCACACTTAAACCTCCTTACCTATTATGCCCCCTTCCCCCTTAATATCACTTGTGTTCTAATAGTCACTCTTCCCTAAGATCTTCCCGACACCCTCAACCAGTGGTCCCTTTCCAGTTCCCTGGTACTCCAGGTTAAACACAGAAATCTAAAGATTTGGCATAAGATTCATGTGAGTGCATGTAACATTTGACTTTGTGGGCCTGACTGTGTCACTTAGTGTACTTTACAGTTCCATTTATTCACCTGCGCATTTCATAACTTCATTTCTCTTTACAGCTGAATAAAATCCCATTGTGTTTAGACCACACATTATCTATTCACCAGTTAAACGATGTCTAGATTATTTTCATGGTTCATCTATTGTGAATAGAGTAGCTACGAACATGGTTGAGCGTGTGTCTCTATAATAGGAAATACAGTCCTTTGTGTGTATGTCAGTAACGGCATAGTTTGGTCATACAGTTGATCTATTTCTAGGTATCTTAGGAACTGTTGCACTGATTTCCATGGTGGCTGCACCCATTTGTACTCTCACCCTTTTGGAGCAATCCCTAAATCTCATCTCACTATTAGCAATGTAAAATTCCCACCCTCTGTTTTATCTAAGAGTCACGGCCTCTTATTTGCTTTCCCGGCAGGTGTTTTTGGTCACTGTCTGGAATTTTGAACTCTACATGATCCCTCTGGCATTGTTGCTGCTCTTTCTGTACAACTTCCTCAGACCTATGAAAGGGAAGGCCAGCAGCACCCAGGACAGCCAGGTAAGCAAAGATTCCCAGAGTTCCTCCAACTTTGCAGTCCCATGACTAAATCATGATCCGGTCAACTGTTTGAGGCATGGAGAATGAAATACAAGTACAGTTTCAAAAACAGGTATTTTACCACATGCATTCTGGAATCTTCCTTTTATGCTGACTTATAGTCCCACATCTCAGCTGATGTTCTCAATATGAGAGGAAGCCTCTGGATCTTTGCTGCTGTCTCCTCCCTAGAAATCCACGAATCTATCTGGTTTCTGATAGAGTTCCTGGGACTTGCTTTCTAAAGACTAGAGGAAAAGCTCTGGAAAGCTGGGTTAGGCCACTGATCCTCTTGAGGTTTATCCAGGGATTACCAACTTCCAGGGTTCTCAGCAAATGGGTGGGAGTAATCCCCCCCCCCACTATCAAATGATGTGATTTCTTCTATTGGCCCTCAAAGGCCCTTTATGTGGAAAGACACATGGTCACTTCTGAAGGAAATCCTTGGTGCCTACTTCTTCCCTGTCCCTCCTGGCTCTTATCATTGATCCCAGCTCAGAGGGTATTTTTCTCTTCTAAGTGAACAGGAACTTGTATTGGTAACTAGCTTTAGGAATAAATCTTGCCATTTCTGATTTAAGAAACATTTCTGATTTAAAATCAAAACTCTAAAATTTTGGTGCCCGACAAATTTCTTTCTAAAGTCACCATCTACACATGAGGTTTTTCTGTGATTCAAATGCAAACTATTGTCATATGGTTTTTATATTCTCATTTTAAAAAAATCATCTTTGAAAGAATAGGTAGAATTTCTGGTTTCATTGAGGATGGAGAAAAATGTAGAAAAACAAGCATGTGGCAGAGACAAAACATCAAGAGATTGTAAAGTTATCTTCTTTTTTTTTTTAATTATCTAGTAGTAGTCATGAACACATATCAGTAAGACAGAAGAACCAACTTACAAAAAATGGACTTAAAGTTTGTGTGTATTTATGGACTAGATTTTATACAAGTTAGAAAAACATCTCTAATAGGGGAACATCTGTACTAGTAAGTGCTGTCAACTCACATTGGTGCAATATTTAGCCAGATTTTATTTTACCACCACGTGTAGGAGATCTTCTTTATCCTATGTGCAGAAGTGCATATATTTTCTGTGACTACATATGTGTGTACAGATGTGCATAAATATCTTTTTACGGGTAGGCATATAAATTTGCATTGTTAAGAACTTTTTGATTTCAAAAGCATATTCAAATTCACTGCTTAATTTAGTCTTGATAAGACAACTGTGAATGAGACAAGAACTTCCATTTTCATGTCATCATTGCCTTGTGAGAGGAACGTTTGGAGTAGCAGAGTGATGGGCCCAAAGTCACAGGGACAAACTGCAGAAATCGTGTCTCAAAATGATGACATCTAACTTTCCCAACTGTAATGTGTTTACCCCCGCTAACCTTTCTTCGCTGCATTCCTACGTGTCTATTGGCTTATATGAGACATGAATGATGGCAGTGGTGAATAAGCTAACCCCCTATACAGTCAGTGAGTATGGTACAGACTGACAGCTGGAGCTCATGAGGATTAACAGAGGGAAGGAAGCACCAGTCTGAGAGAAGTTACGATCATGACTGCTAGGAGATTTGATAGAATAGAGTACAGCACTCTGGTCACTTCTTTTAGCAGTTAGAATGCAGAAAATTGCTTTAAGCTGGTGGAACGGTACTAAATAGGAAGTCTGACCTTCATGTGTGTTAAGCAGAAAGGTAAGTCTTCAAGTTGAAAAGGTCCCTGGTTTTCTAATATTGAGTGTTCTTCCCCTGCTCCTGAACCCATCTGATTGTAGCAACTGATGGTAATTTTTCTCTTTTCTTCTCTCCTTCTTCTCCTTCTTCTTCTTCTCCTTTTCCTCCTCCTCCTCCTCCTCCTCCTCCTCCTCCTCCTCCTCCTCCTCGTCGTCGTCGTCGTCGTTCTTCTTCTTCTTCTTCTTCTTCTTCTTCTTCTTCTTCTTCTTCTTCTTCTTCTTCTTCTTCTCCTTTTTTGAGATTAGATCTCATTATATAGCATGAGCACTGGCTATGTAGAGCCTAGCCTCAAACTCAAAGAGATCCCTCTACCTCTGTCACCGAGGTGCTGGGAGTAAGGCATGTGCCATTGTATCTGACCACTGTTCACTTTTAGATACTGCATTTATATATGTGAAATGTTCCTGTTAAGCCGATGGGATTTCTAAAGGGCTCTGAACAAACCCAGTAGCAACACAGATGCCATCCAGCACTTGCTCTAAAGTCATGCACCTGTTAGTCAATATCAAAGCCTTCAGTTTTCTTCCCTGCTCTGTTCCTGCAACCCCAAGGGAGAAAATGTAATATTCTTAGTGATGACTCTATTCAGACTAATGCATTTTCTGTTGTAGAATGTTTCAGTCATGGCAGCAGAGAAAGAAGTGGTCCCCATAACTATGAGTTTAGTAATTAGCCTTAACATAGTGCTTGGTTTATTTTCCAGACAAGAACAAAACTGTTTACAGAAAGGATCAACTGCTATGCAGCTTTGAAGCTGGATACTGTCAAAGGCTACTTGCACAAAAGCTTTATTTATACCTAATGGTTCCAAGTAGACTGTGCATAATGTTTATAACCTTGCCACAGTGCCCCTGCACTTTAAAAGTATGATTTTTTTAAAAGAGGATGTAATGAGTTTTAAAGCATACCAATGTTTCAGCTCTGTAAAGAAAACTTAACAATGTGTGTTTCCATTTGCATTGGGCAATCCCAGTTGATGCTTTACTTGATTAACAAGCTATGGGGTTTCCTTTCAGGAGAGCACAGACATAGACGAGGAAGAGGAAGAGGAGGAGAAGGTGAGTGGCATACTAATGACAGACCCTTGATGGTGGCTACCCTGTTTCCCCAGGTTCTGTCTGTTTTGGCTTTTTGGCATTATGTAATATATAGAAATACTATGGTTTAAAAAAAATCAACCCCTTGCTTATTTAAAATGGAATGCTTACAATATTTACTTTTTCTCTAACATACATCATAGTAGTAGCAACTACCTTTCATATCTCACAATGATTATTTTTTAATGATAATGTGTTCCTTGTTTTGATGGATAGTGTGGTATTCAGTTTTTTTCCCAAAATTTTTAAAAAATCAGATGGAAAGAGGGTAAACATGAGCAAGGAAGTAGACTTTTTTAAGAATCAGGATGCAAGCCAAGATGGTCCTTTCCATCGATGAAAGCGAACCTGAGAAGTCAAGAGCAAATCAAGGGAAATGGCTGCTGCTTCAGGTTCACGTCCGCGCTGTGGGGTGGTCACCCACTTCTGAGCCTGTCACTTTCCCAGCTGTTGCTGGCAGAGTTCTCTGCTATATGTCTGTGTACAGCTGTCCTTTTCCTTCTCCTGGGAGAATCTCTCAAATCTGCTGCTTTTGTTGTCATTACACTTTCAGACAAACCTTCTGGAACCAAATGGAAAAAAAAAATAAAAGTGACGCACCATGAGAGGCTGTGAGTTTAATGGACTTCCAGTCCCTCAAAACCTGGCCGTCTGTGAGGCCGTGGCGGTGGTGTGGAGAGGCTTGTGGGAGAGGAAAGGGCAGACAGGAGGACCCAAAGAGCAAGCGTGCAATATAAATGCCTGCTGAACAGACATTAATTCCAAGACTGGTTCTGTGACACCAGAACCTTACAGTTAATTGAA
The DNA here is from genome assembly GCA_902168405.1 of Peromyscus aztecus. Classification (NCBI taxonomy): domain Eukaryota; kingdom Metazoa; phylum Chordata; class Mammalia; order Rodentia; family Cricetidae; genus Peromyscus; species Peromyscus aztecus. Next base: position 34,385 of record CABHPQ010164096.1, read on the forward strand.
GGGACCAGATGGTTCTGCCCATTTGAAACAAATGAATGTTACAGAGTGAGTCTTATCTGTTGTCTGAAGGTGATCATTATTAAAGACATGATGGAATAAAGCACGTATATTCAACAAAATAAATTTGTTTCTTTCCAGAATAGAGGTGATAGCAATGTAAACTTCTTCTTTAATGGTTATTGATACTGATTCGAGTGGTTTCGGAATGATCAAACCATTGAATAGCAAGTGAATACCAATCTCAGTGCACGGAGAGATGTTTTGCCAGAGAAAATTACAAGTAGTTAATTTAAACTTATCCGAGGCCCCTGGCAAGGCTGACCCCTTGTAGTTCTGATGACCAGCTATAAGTTGGAGTTCCTATAACCCACCCCTGAGGTTTAATAAGTTTCTCCAGTGGTTCACAAAACTCGGGAAAATACTTCCCTTCACTGGCTTATTCATGATTCAGCTTAGGAACAACCAAATAGGAGAGATGCACAGGGCCAATCCTGAGGCAACGTGGGACTTCTGCACTTACCCTGAGCCCAAGAATTCCTTACATTAGTCTACACAGAGGGCTCCTGATGCTGTTTGTGTTTCTGTTATTGTGTGCATGGAGGTTTCTCTATCGTTACAAGATTGACTAAGTAAGTTAGTGACCACTGGTGATAGAGGAGCCTGTCTCTTCATTTGGAAGGTGGCTTGGGAGTGGGTACACCTTCAGATTTGAGCCCTGTCATCGGATGCATGGCAGGAAGCTGTCCCTGTTTTTTGAAGACACCATACTCACTTAAACTCAGGTGTGTCCGAACAGGGCTTGTTCTGCACAGCAGCCAGTACTCCTTCCACCCTCGTGGAGCTGGACCTGTTTCAGGAACTAAAGACAAGACCAAATATAATGGAATACACTCCTGCTGCTCTTATCATTTAGCAAAACACAAGCGCTTTAAGAGCTCTGGCCACCAGCCAGGAACCAAGACAAAATACGTATTTCTTATTATATCACAATATCACACCAGGCGAAATTTAAATCTTTTTAAAAACCAAAGCTTAAAAGTGAGGCAAATTTCCCTTCATCCAAATCTGTTTAAATTTGGACCACACTTACCTCCTAGGGACAGTTGTAACAGAGGATCTTCAATATAGCACCTACTGAAAAGCTTCCGACAGGAGGAAATGGATGGGTTCATCATGGCTCATAAGTGTACTACTAGTGCTTGTGAGGCTGAGGCAGGAGGATTACTGTGAGTTTAAGAACAGCCTGGGGTATAGAGTGAAATACTGTGTCAAACAATCATAAACAAAACACATATAACGCCAGAAGAAAAAATATCGTATGATCTCTTCCACCAGGCAGATATAAACACAGCTTCTCACCTGTGATAGGGCACAATGGAAAAACCAAGGCACACTTTCACCATGGTCAAACCTGTGACCCCAATGGGTTTATGGAGCTTATTATAGAACATGGGTGAGGGAGTACCTACAGGAGCATGGGTGACCCCCAAAGCAGCTGTACCACTGAAAAGTCTCACCCAAGCATAAATGACAACTTCCCCCAAAACTGCATGGGTGAAGTCCCCCTGCGGCTAACCTTCCACAGTCTATGCACTCTGAGATCTCCAGAGACCATGAGACTGTGTGAAATTAGAGCACAATCACATACAGCTGACTGAGAGGTGTGTGTGTCGGGGGAGTGGCTAGAACCCCTGAGTGAGGGTCCAGTGACCCTTTTTAGTACTTCCTTCTATAGGTGAATGTTAGTAGTTAATGGGCCCACTCTTAAGGGTCTCTTGCAAGCAGCCACAGCTACACGGATCAAGAGAATGGCTCTTATACACTCTTTAACAGCCTTTCAGGAAACACATTCCAATCTAGAGCCTAACCCAGAATGTGGTTCCAGAGATACCTGGAGTTCTGGAGATGGAGCAATATGTGCTATGTTTCAAATCTTTCTGGGCAAGGATGACTACAGAAAGCATCTAAAAGTGGCATCCACAGAGAAGGGCCAGGACCTAGTGAGGACCAACACACAATAGTGCTATCAACCTTGTCCCATGTAGGGAGGGTTGACAGTGGGGCTGTCCTCACTCACTGCAGGGTATATTCATTTCTGAGTCATTTCTATTAAGGTATTCCAGTGTATTCCTTTATATACTGGTATACCAGTATAACCATGGTACTTTGTTTCCATAGTTTTATATTTTTATATAGTTTCTAAAGAAAAAACCTAAAATGAAAAAAAAGCTATCTATGATCTTTTTGATAAACATACCTTTCTGTTGCTAGGTAGCCTGGCATATTTTTAGTCTCCGCCCATATCATGTCACTCTTGCTTCTTGTCTAAGGGTTTCTATGGCTACGATAAAACACCATGACCAAAAGCAACTTGGGGAGGCGAGGGTGTATTTCAATTTACTCTTTCACAGCACAGTCTACCACTGAGGAAAAAAATCAGGCATGAAATTCAAGCAGAGCGGGAACCTGGAGGCAGGAACTGATGCAAAGGTCATGGAGGGGTGCTGCTTACTAGCTTGTTCCTCATGGCTTATTCAGCTTGCTTTCTTATAGCACCTAGGACTACCAGCCCAGGGGTAGAACCCCACTCAGTGAGACGAACCCTTCTATATCCATTATCAATCAAGAAAATGTTCTATAGACTTACCCACTGGCCAGTCTGCTGGGGGCATTTTCTCAATTGAAGTTCCCTTTTCCCAAATGACTCTAGCTTGTGTCAAGTTGACATAAAACTAGCCAGCACACTTCTGTTGGGGATTTGCTAAACTAGAATTCTTAAGCTTCAAGTTCAACATTATAAGGGTATATCCCACGTGTGTTCTAATGCATCATTTCCTCTCTGTGGACAGGACCCCAGTACCATGATGTGCTTGTCTGAGACCTGGCCAGGCAGTGACAGGGTCACTCCCCACCACAGAGGATTGTTGAATGATCCCCATGGCTTCTGCTGTGTGTTAGACATGACAGAACAAGCTTCTGGGATTTGTAACATACCTGATCCAAGAGGATTCATTAACAAATTATAAACACACAGCCATTCCCAGCAAAAGTGGAAGGGAGGGAAGCTACTCTCTACCCCACCCATCTATCTTGAGAGTGACATGCCTTTATCGCCAGTTCCCCTTCCCAGAAAACATCATCACAGATGACAGAGGATGAAAGGCTTCCTGGGCCCCTTGGCCCAGCTTCTTCAGGGGATGAATGCACTCCCCTCTTCTGCTTCTCTCTGACTCATAGACCAGGACAAACATGGTCTGGGGTCTGTCATACTTTTATTGTCTGGAATACAGATGGTCATAAAATGACATCACTGTAGCCTCTGGTTCCTTATCATTGTTAACAGCACACTGTAGTCATCTGAGTTAGAAACCAGACTGGATGCCACAATTCTGCCTTCTTTTCTTTTGTAATAGCACATACATCTTTCAGGTAACTAGATTTGGGGCTTTTAAGGAATGAAGCATACAGACTAAACTTTGAAGAAAGAAAAATCCTTCTTTCTTATACCAGATGGTCCGTGTAAGAAATTGCTTGTTGCAAGTCTAGTTTTCTAGGGACCCCCATAACAAACAGATAATGGCTGAGTTCAGCCAACAACAATCAGTTAGCATTTTCTATTTTTATTAGATTTCCTATGTGGAATCCTCCATGTGGACCTTATTTGTACGGATGGACTACAATGAAAATTGCATTAATTTTCTACACAGTAAAGGTCAGTAATTGAAGCATGAACCAAGAAACAATTGTGTAAAATGCTGTACCCCATACTTATGAAAGGTCATGTAAGACAATAATATCTTGTTTTCATTGCTGAAGGTATAAATACTTTCCAAAGAGTTTCTTTCTTGTGCCATCCCAATGGTCACTTACATAGACTATTCCAGCATTTACTATTAGCATCAGGAAGAAGGAAGCATAATAGAATGTAATAAAAATAAAAAAAAAACCTTGTTTCTAGCTATCAGAAGGAAGCCTCCTCTGATGTTCACAGTGTAGATTAGTTTTTGTATAACTAGACTGCCAGGGGACTTGAATGGCTTCTTCTTTCAAGGTCATTGATGACATCACAGATGCTGGTCGGTGTTTGCGAGAAAAGAAATTCATCCCTTTATATGAGTTATAGATAAAATAAAGATAATGGGTATGTTTCTTTAAACAAGAAATGTCTAAGCATTCCATTGAGGGGCATTCTGTAATGAACAAGGATAAATGAGCATTACTTGTACTATTCCCATTTATAAAACTTAGCACACTGAGACACAAGAGATGCCCCAATGGTAAAAACCATTCACTGCTCTTCCAGGGGTCCTGGGTTCAGTTTCCAGCACCCACATCAGGTAGCACACATAGAAGTCCAGTTCCAGGGTATCTACTGCCCTCTTATGGTCTCTGTGGGTACTTACATGCATGTGATGTGCACACATACACTCAGACACATACACACACACACACACATTAGAAAATAACTGTTTAAGCTGGGCGGTGGTGGCGCACGCCTTTAATCCCAGCACTCGGAAGGCAGAGGCAGGCAGATCTCTGTGAGTTCAAGGCCAGCCTGGGCTACCAAGTGAGTTCCAGGAATGGCGCAAAGCTACACAGAGAAACCCTGTCTCGAAAAAACAAAACAAAACAAAACAAAACCAAAAAAAAAAGAAAATAACTGTTTAAAAACATAGAATGCCATCATTGTCTTAAGCTGTCACAGTCAACATTTAAGATGCTTTTCCATCTTCCAAACTGACCTGCACCTGTGGCATGCATTTGGGAGTTTCTTGCAGAGTACTTTGGTGAGGTGGCCAAAGCTACCAAGGTTAATTCCTAAAAAGGTCAATCTTCTGTTCCCTTAACCTAAGAATACTGTTGGCCATGGAGTGTCTGACAGTCTCAGTCTATCAGAAGGAGGATTTTTGCTTATTGTTGTTTGTGTCTTCTTAAGAAAATAAATAGCAACTGCAGCTCTCACGTGTGTGTGTGTGTGTGTGTGTGTGTGTGTGTGTGTGTGTGTGAGACCATGTAGGTCAATCAATGATTTCTGTTAATTATAGGACACAATGCCTGTTATTAATGCCAGAGTATGGTATTGTTAAGAAAGAAAAGCTCCAGCAAGCTTCTTTGAACAGTTAGCTTTTGATATGTCATAATGTGTGCACATAGGCGCACACAATTTCAGAACAAGCACAACCTATATGGAGCATGTGGTGCAGAGAACCTGATCATGGAAATTTCCAGGGCAGTAATGTAAATGGTCATTCTGATTTAAGCTCTGGTAACTGGATTTAATTTTTTTTTTTTGATGAAGTGGTTTTCTGACTAGGGTTCCTACAACACTGTGTTACTTTCAAGGTTTTAATAGGAGAATGGGTTGCAGCCAACTCTTAATAACCAGTGTATGGATATTTTGAATCACAAGGGGGCAAATTTCTGAGTTCATAGACTCACTTAATATGTTATCTCATGTACATTTCCTTTTTTGAAAATCCAGTCTCCATTCTTCAAAGGGTTGGAATTTCATTTCCTTCAGAAGTAATCCCAAAGTGTTCTTAACCTGGTCCTTGGAGCATTATTTGGATATCTTGCTTGTTATGACACTGAGCAGTGTCCTTGGTACTTGAAGATGTTTTAAAACATGCACTGTAAGTGGTGTTCTTGGTATGTGCTTTCAAACAATATGAAGCAAGACATGCCAGGCTGTAAATTCCACAAGTCTTCTATGCTGCTATTAAGTAGCACTACTATTTAAAAGCTTAGAGTCCAAGGCTCTGCTTCTTCAGTAGCTGGTGCTACATCAAGCTGTTTACTTTCCCACTGTCTAAAATCATTCCATGAAGCTAAGGTAGAATAAACTGGCCATTGTATCCTGGTTATCCACTGGCCATTTTTCTTATTAGTAAGTTTTGTTTTTTTTTTTTTTCCCCAATCTTACACAAGTAAACTATGCATTCTGGTACCCTTCTCTCCCCTCCTATTTCTAGCCTATGTCTGCCATTCCTGCCTCCACTCCCTAAAAATATTTTCTCCATTTATTAGTTGTGGTTTTGTTTATTGTTTTTAATAGTTTTGAGGCTGGCTGTGTTGCCATGAATTTGAAACTAACCCTCAGAGCTTAGAGGGATCAACATTTGCTACTCATTTTTTTTTTTTTTGGGCAAGTGGGGGGGGAGGGACTACTAATGGTTGCCTTTGTCTTTCCCAATGAAACCTGCTGTTTCAATGTGGCCCACCCTCACCATGTGTCCCAACTATCCACAAAGTTTGCAAGATACATCTTAGACAGTTTGTAAGTTAATTGACAGTTTATAAAACAATTGATAGAAAACAGAGTTATCATTTTTTCCTACTGGAAAAGTAAACAATGCATGAAGAATGACTTTAACAGTATTAATTTAAAGCAAGATGGTAAGACATTTAAGTATTCAAACTCACGGAAATATTAGTAACTTTATAATGTTCCGGCATTGTGGGCTTTTGTGTCCTTTAACTCATTCAACATCCAGAATATACCACTAGCTATTAATTTCCCCATGCATCAATTAACAAACCTCAATTAAGAGAAATTAATGCATCTGAGATTTCTCTGTCAAATTCACAGTGGGATCCAAATCCAGATCCTCTGGCCTAAATCTTATTTGTAAACTGTGTTACATTGTTTAGAAACAGGCATGCCGTTCATTCATTCATTCATTCATTCATTCATTCCACACTGAAGCAACAGCAGCAGCATTTGCTTATTTTTTTTCTCTGTAGCAGAATTCCTGTGAATATAAATGTCATGGCCACACTGGTACTCCCATGAGAACCACAATATTGGATGAGCCACCCTTGCACAAAGTTAGGAAACAGTTGAGGCATTTGGGAGGAAACTTTGAGGGAATCAGGCCTGCTTATAGGAGCTGATGTTTGGGTCAAGTTTTAGCATATAAGCATTACCTTTAGCTTTTTAAATTTATGTATATGTGTATTATATACTTACTATTGTGGATATGTGCACACAGGAGTGTGAAGGTCAGGACTCAAGGTCAGATGTCTTTTCTACCCACGCTCCATCTTTTATTTTCTGAGACAAGGTTTCTTACTGAACTTGAAGCTTATCAATTCAGCTAGGTGAGCCAGCCAATGAGCTTCAGGGATCCATCTGCCTGTCTCACCCCACTAACTCCTTTGCAGACGAATCCTGTCATACCTGGCCTTTTAGGTTTATTTCTGGGGACCCAAACCAACATTCTCACACTAGGATGACAGGTGCTTTACTGACTGAGTCATATTCCCAGCCCTGCCTTGTACTGTTCTTAATCAGATGAATATCTTACCCACTAGTCCCCTCTCTAACTAGGAGGAGGGTAAAGGATCCATGCAACAAAGCCATCACTTACTGGGCATCTGTCTGCAGTAGCCCCGACCACAGAAGCCATGAGTCCTCTTTACCTTGTGGCAGCATCTATTTGTCAGCTGGCCCAGGGAAGTGATAATGGAATCAGTCCACCCAGCCTTTGAGTCCCCAGAATCATGGACTGCTGCCACCTTTTCAGTTGTATGTTTCCAGGATCTTTCTCAGGATGTTTTGGATCATAACCTTTCCTGTTCTCACCCTTTCATTTGACACCAGACAAGACTCCCGTTTCAAGGCAAAAGCACATGTTGGTAACACCAGGGTAGAATTCTTTGTGAAGATCATATGGTTAAGGCAGAATGAAGATGCTTAGAATCAGCATTAATTCAAAACTTGAAAGTTTTGTATTCATTTCTCAAAGAGAAAAATATACTTCAAACAAAGTACTTTCCAGAAAGAGCATACATAGGCCTCCTCTCCTCCTCCTCCTCCTCCTCCTCCTCCTCCAATTAAAACATAATCTTTGAGGCTGGAAAGATGGCTCAGCGGTTAAGAGCACCAGTTACTCTTCCAGAGGACCCAGTGGGATCAATCCCAGAATCCAAGTGACAGTTTGCAATGCCTGTAACTCCACTGCACAGGATTCTAGTGTGGTGCACAGTAATACATGTGGGTGAAAACACAATACATACAAAATAAAAATAAATAAATCTAATGCCATCTTTGTGCTTACTTGTTTATAAGTACAACTCTGGATATCTCACCACAATACACTTATAAACATCAGAGAACATCCTTGGATGTTGGTCCTTCCCTTCTACTTGGAAAGACAGGATCTTTTTGGTTTTCACAGCTGTGTGCTCCAGGCAAGCTTTCCCATGAGCTTCTACCCAAGCCTCCAGTTTTAATAGCATGCACTATGATATTGACTCTACCTGTGCACATGAATGTGCCTCGTGGGGCTAAATCCTGAAGTCCATTCCTAGTTTGTAAAGCTAGGGTTCCCAGGGAACAATTTTTAATCTCGCGTAGCAGAAATACTGTTTCTTCATCCTCATTAGCACAGATATTAAGTTTTTTTTCATACTAAATGCCACTCAATCAATTTCTGATGTTGATCATTCAAATTTTCAAATTACAGGCTTCTAATATTCAATGAATTAGAACAGGAAATCCATTCCCCTTGTCTAAGTCCCAGTCTTACATCTTTCATCTGGGTGGCTGACATTACTGGGAGGATCTTGAGATGAAAATTTTGCCTTGATCCTTTGGGGACTTGAAAGCATTCTTTGACAAACACCACTCAATTTTTAAGCATGTCAAAAATATTTTTTTTCTGACAGGGTCAATTTTCAGGAATATCTCCCTGGTTTTGCTTAGATAATTAATAGAGAAATGAGTGATTTTTCTAGATCAGAACAAGCAGGAAAGATTTAAAGTAACACACTGATTATATAATTAATTCTCAGTTGTAAATTCATTTTGATGGTGTTAATTCTCTCCCAGAGGTTCAAAGCTCCTTTATTGCACCTATGGAGCTGTGTTCGCTAGAGACACGGGGTAGGCAACAAGGCCTAAAGGAAGGAAAGCTCGCCTGATACATTCCTTGTGCTTCGTTTGCTTTAAAAGAGTGAGCAGCTATGTTATGCCACAGGCGCATTATTGATCCTTCTTTCGACTCTCTTTAAAACTCAGCCAAAGACTCAAACCTCCTGGTGCTCTATAAACAAATGCACAATTAAAAGATGGTGATTTTTCATTCATCTTTACATGCTGAGCACCTCTAAGGTAAGAGCTGGGCCTTGTCCTGTTTTTGTGTTCCTGTCAATTTCACTCATTCTTACGGTGCATTAAACAAATGGAAGCAGGAACTGGTGTGCTGGAACAATGGGGAAAAGCGGCCACAATCACTGGTTACTCAAGCAGGAGGACCTGAGTTCATATCCCCAGCACCCACATAAGCCACAGGAAAGTACAGCAGCCCGCTTGTAATATTAGCACATGGGAGGTGGAAACTTGGAAACTGGATCCCAAGAACAAGCTGGCCACTTAAACTAGTAAAGCAGCAAGCCCTGGGCTCGATTAAGAAAGCCTGCCTAATACAAAAGGTAGAGAATGACAAAGACAATGATATCACCCCCTGGCATCTGCTTCCATACACACCCCTCACCCACATACACAGATGTGCCAACATGCACACAGATACACATATCATGTGCACACATCTAACAAAAAGAAACCTTGTAAAATTGGATTCTGGATTTGAAATCTTCATTTTTTTTTCTGCTCCGCCTGCTATTGATGAGAGGTGCTTGCACATCAAGTAGCCCCTCAGTCATGAGGATTTCACTTAGGCCTCTATCCTTTTACAGGTTTATAATCATAAAGAAGACCTGCTGTGGCTATGTGGTCAGTTGCAATCATCTTGTTCATTTGTGCAGTCACACCAGCGGTCATCACTATTTTTCTAAACACAGTTCTCTGTATGAATCGGGAGCCTCTGTGGTGAAAGGACTCGAGGCATGCAGCCGCTGTCTGTCTTTCTGAATGAATCACTCTTACTCTTCCCAGGCAGTGTGGTGTCAGCAGCAGATGCAATGTTGTGTCTGCTAAACTGTTATCACCACATCCCCTGGTTCAATCTGAGATGTGTAAATAAAGCCAGCGGGATGCACATCCAGCTGCTAGACAATCTCTCAGAGCATTCGGGCAACATGAACAGACTTGTTCCAGAACAGCCTTTCTTAAGAAACCTAAACTCACCCCAGTATTCTTTAAGCTAGACAAAAGGCTGTTCATCTTTTGTCTTTTTGCCTACTTGAAGGGAAGGGATTCGTGTTAATTACTGTACCAGGTAATTTACATAAGTGATAAAGTTCTTTCCTGATTGGTTTTTGTCAACATTATACAAAGGAGGCATGTCTTAGAAGAGAGGATCTTAACTGAGAAGCTATACCCACAAGATCGGCCTGTAGCCATGGCTATGGAGCATTTTCTGATGAATGGTTGATATGGGAGGGTCCAGCCCACTGTAGGTGGTGCCATGCTTGGGTTTTTAGTCCTCAGCTGTATATGAAAGCAGGCTGACTAAGCGGGTAAGCAGCATTCTTTCATGGTCTCTGCTTTAGTTCCTGCCTTGAGTTTCTGCCCTGACTTTGCAATATGATGAACTATAAGCTGTACGACATATACACCTTCTTCCTCAAGTTGTTTTTAGTCATGGTGTTTTATGACAGCAATAGAAAAGCAACTAAGACTTCTCATCTCTGCCTCCCATTGCAGTCAGGGTCAAGATTATGTGAGTTTTGGTTTCCAGAACTGCAACTAAGACTCACATGGTAAAGGTCATCATGTTCACTGCTGTGGCAACTCTCTGAGTCCTCCGGGTTCAGGTTCTGGTCCTCAGGTGCTTGTGCAGAAGCAAGGGTAATGAGCTGTAATGATGTCGGGCATCATACCCGAGGAGGGGATTAGTGTTGGTCTTGCAGAATGGAATGTTTGCTCCTAGAAGGATGTTATGAAGTGAGAGCACCCTGCATGCCTGGCCCCTCTTGCAAATGTCAATTTCCTTTTCTGTGTCTCTGTAATGTTGTAATACTACCAGAGGAAGCTCACCAAAATGCAGGTACCATACTATTTGAATCATCCAGCCATGGGAATTGTGATCCAAATACCTTCTTTACTTTGTAAATCACTCACCTCGTGTATTCTGTCGCAGCAATCCAAGTAAGTTAATGTACACACAGAGCTCTCATGTACTCTGTCATAGCAATCCAAGTAAGTTATAGTACACCCAAAGCTCATCCATGACAGGACCAGAGCAGCACCCTCTTCCCCTCAACTCTGTAGACTGTTATTCAGAGCTACACCTTGGCTTTCCTGAAAATGCAAATACTACAAACAGTTTTGTATGCATTGCTATATATTAAAACTGTAAAATTGGTATATCTTATTTGACATAATTCTGCAGTGTAGCAAGTGAGCAAAATATTGGCTACGATAAAGATTAGTGTGTTTCCAGAATGTGCAAATCTATGAGTTCATATGTCCTAGGAGTTTTATTTTACATTTTATCTAAATTCTCATCTATTGATCTAAAAGTCACCGATTACCTGTCAGTTTCTTAGATGAAAATGGAATGAAACGTTCCTCAAAAGTATTTTCAAAAGGCATCATATAGTACGCATTCTTATGAATGCTGCATAAGAAAATCCCAGAGGAAATGCGAGGGAGGAACACCCAGCAGGAACCCGTTTCTCAAAATGATGTGTTGTATGAAAAGTAGAGAGAACAGAAACCCATAGACACACAGAGAACAAATGGCAGCAAGAACAAATACCGGATGAATGGATACTTTTCAAAAAGACCACCTGCATATATATTACAGTTGTATAGCTTGGTCCTTTTGTGGGACTCCTAACAGCAGGAGCAGGGGCTGTCTCTGACTCTTTTGCTGGCTTTTGGGACCCTACTCCTCATATTGGGTTGCCTTGTCCAGCCTTAATACATGCGGAGGTGCTTAGTCTTATGCAACTTGATATGTCATGTTTTGTTGATACTCATGGGAGAGCTGCCCTTTCCTAAACAGAAAAGGAGGAGTGGATTGGGTGGGAACAGAGGGGGGCTGTGGAGAGAGACTAGGAGGAGAGAAGGGAGGAGAAACTGCAGCTGGGATGTAAAATAAATAAATGCATACATAAATAAATAAAATGTAAAAA
>CABHPQ010164097.1:6358-23807 GCA_902168405.1 Peromyscus aztecus
CCTCAAACTCACAGAGATCTGCCTGGGTCTGTCTACTGAGTGCTGGGATTAAAGGTGTGTGCCACCACCGCCCGGCTCTAGCCAGCTTTTCTTAACTTTAAATTATCCCATCTACCTTTTGCCTGTGGCCTTTTTCCTTTCCTTTTTTTTTTTTTTTTTTTTTCTTTTTTCAATTTTTCGAGACAGGGTTTCTCTGAAACAGCCCTGGCTGTCCTGGAACTCACTTAACTTCTGTAATCTTGCTTTCACTCTTACCCAGTGGCTGGCTGGGTGGCCCCTTCTTTTCTTGCTACTTGCTCAGTCTTCTTCTTGCTCCTTCCAGATTTCTCCTTCTATTCATCTCTCTGCCTGCCAACCCCACTTATCCTTTCTCCTGCCTCACTCTTGGCCATCCAGCTCTTTATTAGACCATCTGGTGTTTTCGGCAGGCAAAGTAACACAGCTTCACAGAGCTAAACAAATGCAACAATGCAAAACATCTTTGCATCATTAAACAGATGTTCCACAGCATAAACAAATGTAACACATCTTAAAATAATATTCTACAACATATGGATGCTGGTCCTCACGTCTCACCTTGTTTGAGACAGCCTCCCAACTGTCTATCACTTTGCAAACCAGGCTGGTTGGCCTCACAAGCTTCTAGGGGGTCTTCTGTTTCTGTCTTTCCCCTCTGGGATTATAGACCCGTGCTACCTACCATGTCTGACTCATCTGTGATTTCAGGGGACCGGAATTCAGTTCCTCACACTTGTATGACAAGTGCTGTACCTACTGAACAATGTCCCCAGACCCATGCAGTATCTACTAAACTGAATGTGTACATATCTTATGACTCTGTGTTTCTACTTCTACTGCATTCCAACTTAAACATGCACATGGGTTCACCATAAAACATGCTCAAGACTGTTCATACAATAATTGATAATTTTAATGTAGTGAATTAGAAATGCATAATCAGAATTTTTCCTCTGTGACATCTTTAAACATACTGATGGTGATATTTTAAGCTTCATGGAAAGTTTTCAGGTTAAAAAGAAGTTCTTCAAGTTGACAGTACAACACCTTCAAGTTGTAAGGTGGCTGGCTACCATTATTTCTTACTTAATTAGTGTCTCTTTGGGGCCAGGTTTAAGTGTCTCAATTTTTCAACAGCCCTAAGTTGTTACTATTGACAGTTGGATCCAAGATAAGAGCACTCTGCTGTAAACAGTAAATCTTACAAAAAGAAAGCAGAATGAGGAAAGTTTGTTCTGACTTCCTTGGTCAAATGTGATGTCCTCTAAACTCCTGAAAATCTTCTTACTCATACAGTACATGAGTGAATTGTAAGATGTCACAGACTACTCCACTGTACCCAGTTCCTGCCCCTTTCTTATCTAAGGAGAGCATGTAATGCTGAAAATAAGTGACAGTGTGAGATGGCTTCCAAACATGCTCAATTGATGATTTATGTGAATTTATGCTGATGCAATCCTAGTAAGTGCACTGTGCTCAGAGAAAGACTACCATAGTCAAATATTTATTTTCTATGAATTCTAATTAAAGGCATTACTGATCAGTATTTATTGATTAGCCATTTCTATTGGTTATAGAACAGCTTGCTAAACAACACTACCAATTCCCTCTCCTGATCTGTACAGCCTTGGAGGATGGTGCATAAAGATGCCCTACAGTCTGAGAGGAATTCAGATGCAAAAATATGTAACTGTGTGCTTTGTATATAGGACAATGTGATTAGACTGCTAAGTTTTCATCTTAAACACTTCCTAATTATAAAAGTTTGCATTACTCCCAGAGAGCATTTTCCAGACTAGATTAACCCTGAGCACGTACTTGTGAAATTACTTCCAAATGATAATCTTCGACTGTTTTCTTTTAATCAGCGCCACCTGCCTTCCTATTAATAGACATGTCTGTTGTCCCCCACTTTGTGCTTGTGTAAAGTGGCTTTCCCTTTGGATCCAGGTGAAGCAGTCTGTGCCTTTAGGAGTCTTCAGGAGGTGCTTTAGGAGTTGAAGTATGATATAGTGCATTGTTCCTCAAATGCTATTAATTATGGCTACCTTCACTTTGAGTAATAAGCTTCTGCTTCAAAACCCACTTAATTAAATAGGACCTTCTGAGAAGATGAACATTTTATCTGAATAGAATTTTGAAATCTTTTCCTCTGAGTTCTGCTTGAAGAGTCTTGAATGTGTTCAATAATTAGTTTTCTACTCATTTTTATGATAGTATATTGTGATATCATGGATAGCAAAATGCTGGAGAAACTTAATTGGCGTAATCAAAAAATATCTTTTGAAGTTATGTGACTTTACCTGTAAAAGGGAAGTCATCTTTTTACCATTGGCACGGAAATAAATGCATCACAAAGTGACCCTGGAGAACAAAGTTTGCTGTCATAGTTGACAACTGTGGTAAGGGCCTTTGATGTGAGGCCCAGCACATACATCTGCTGCTGGTCTAGTTTTAAATGTAAAAGGTGCCATGATTCCTGTCTCTTTGTTCATATTTATCCTCGGTTAATAAGTTTACACAGTCAAATACACAGTCTTATTTTAATAAAAAAAAAAAAAACACCAGAAGATACAATAGTGTTCACAGTCGCCTTTTATCTGCCATTTTTTTTTCATCAGCCTTTAAGAAGCAAGCATGCTCCCCTGGATAGCCTGTGTTTTATCCAGGGCACACTTGGAGTATCCCTGGTGTTGATGACTACCCTTCATGTTTTTCCTATTCATCTATTGCACACTCATCACTTTTACCCGTAAGTTACTAAGTTGCACTCTGTATCATTGATAATTGAGGAAAAATGGAGGACCAAGGTATGTATAAATTTCTCTCTGTCTGGAATTTATAGAAATGAATAACTTGAAAAAGTTAAGTATAAAATTTGAGCTAAAACGTCAACTTTAGAAATGTCATATATGACCAGAGAATCATATTACAAACAGTTCATCTGTAACCCACCTGCATGGAGAAAAGTGAAGATACTATGTTTTGGATGCTAGTTGGGGAAGAAGTTCCATTGGTGAAGGTACCATGGGAGGACACAGGAAGCAGGCCACTTGAGACTCCTTCTTCCTCCATAGAATGGCGTTAATGGGAAAACAAAACAAAACAAAGAAAAAAACAGCAAACTAAATCAACAAAAACCCAAACAATCAACCAAGCAAAGACCTCTACCATGTTCTGCCACCAAGTTAACTCCCTAGATGGAGTTTCAACACAAATCTAGTCAGGATCATCTCAAATATTATTAAGGACCAGCCTTATTAATCTTCTTCCCAGGGGCCCAGAAGAGAAGCTATGAATGATGAGAATTATTTTCAGGGAAAGAATCTAAGTACATTGAACTCTTTTGTCCATCTACTTTATTCTTCTGGGATAAAATTCTGTCTACACAGCTTCAGTTCTGCTCTCATGCCTAGTTCCTTTCTTGCCTGATTTCTCTCTACATCTATCTGCTGTCCCCCCTAAGTTATATCTTAATTCTCTCATCTTAGTTCCACCCTATCTAGGTACTCATCCATCTAGTTCTTTCCCATCTTAGCTCCTCTCCCATCTCCTTCTTTCTCATCTTGTTCTTCCCCATATGGCTCTTCCTCATCTTTCATCTTGTTCCTCTGGTACTCTCTTCTAGCCCTTCAATCTAGTTCTTCCCATCTAGTTCATTCCTCTCCAGTTCTTACCAATCTAGTTCTTCCATTCTCTTTTCTCTTCTCTGTCTAGCCCTTCTCTGAAAATAAAACTGCCTTTTATTCCTTTGACCTTTATCTCTCCAAGCTATCTCTGCTCACGAAGTTTCTGGCAAGTGTGCTCAGTCGCTAGGCAACTTGGCTAGGCAACTTCCATCACAGCTAGATGTACCTATAAGTTGGAACCCTTTAGTTCTGAGTTAATTGTTAGGGGTGGATCTAAAACTAGAGAAAAACTTTGGAAAGGAGAAGGTTAAGCTTAATTAGCACATCCGCCAGGCCTTGTCAAACAGATAGTCTGGATGCTTAAGTCTGTTCTTAGAGAGTACAGAGGTATCTCTGATAAGATACTTTTGTCCATCCGGGGATGGTCCTGTCCAGATGCTGCTAATGACAATAATTACAGAAAGGCCTGAAATTAAGGATCCTTGCTGCATTACTGCACAGAAGTTTATCTAAATATTCCTTTAGTAGAGGGGAAATTGTGCTCAAAGAATGATGGGAAAGCTACAATAGCACACAAGAAATACATAATAGGAAATGGCTAATTATCAAAAGCCAATATCACCAAGACTTCTTGAGCCTCAGCTTGACCTCTGGAAGACCCTTGGCTTCTTCCAGGTATTAGCTTGTCATAATCAGCTGAAATCCTACTTCATATATTTTTGTGGCTTGCAGCAGGATAGGAAGACTAAGCCTTAAAAAGACATTGAAGGCCAAGGGGTGGCAGTGTATGCCTTTAAATCCAGCACCCAGGAAGCTGAGGCAGGAGGATCTCTGTGAGTTAGAGGCCAACCTGGGCTACAGAGCAAATTCCAGGACAGTCAAGGCCATATAGAAAAACCCTGTCTTGAAAAACCAGAGAGAGAGAGAGAGAGAGAGATTGTAAATAATGCTTCTTGTTGCTGTGGGATGGTCTTTCTGTACACTGTGAATATGTGTTTCTTTGGTTTATTTATCATTGGTTGATAAATAAAGCTGTTTTGGCCAATAGTCAGGCAGAATAAGGTTAGGTGGTACAATCAAACCGGAGATGAAGAAGGGCAGAGTCAGGCGGGCAGTGTTGGTGCAAGCCTTTAATCCCAGCACTCGGGAGGCAGAGCCAGGTAGATCTCTGTGAGTTCAAGGCCAGCCTGGTCTACAAAGCAAGATCTAAGACAGGCACCAAAACTACACAAAGAAACCCTGTCTCGAAAGATGCTAGCTAGTTGCAAGACATATAGAAAATGAGGTAAAATGCCAAGATCCTCGTGGCAAAGCATAGATAAGAAATAAGAACTAGCTAGTTATAAGCCTGAGCCATCGGCCAAGCATTTATAATTAATATAAGCCTCTGAGTGATAATTTGGAAAGTGTCAGAGGAATAGGGTGGGACAGAGAAACTCTGTTTACATCTTGTTGTGAGAGAGGAACATTTGCTCAGGCACTGGCAGCTACAGTAAACACCGGTTAGGGTGTAAACTTCTTTGTACAGGTTCTGTAGGATGGTGGTGGCACACAATACATTTCCATAGTCATTTACCAACATATTTTCCAAATTTACTCTGCACAACCTTCAGTTACTGAATGAATAAGTAACAGCTGAGGACTTGAATACTGGATTTACAGCTCAGGGGTAACCAGCAAAGTTCAATACTAAATAAGCGGGTCTCTAACTGGGTTGACAAATGTGTGACCTCAGGGTTCTCAGTATTAGTCAAAGTTAGAGAATGGTAGAACTGCATTGAAAGAGTGATGTTGCTGGTCTTAAGAAAGGGTCCCAGGCTTCTTTACATCACTTCTTTCATTCCAGGAGAAAGGAGAGCTGATCTGGCCAAGATCCAGTGGTCTAGACTTGCTAGTCAGAGTCTTTGCAATGCAAGTTAAAAGACTGTTGCCGTGGTTGTGTCTCTTGTCTTGTCCTCCCATGCTGCTGACATGGCGAGGGACAAAACCCATCTCAGCGTCGTCCCGGAAGGAGAATAACCTGGGCTCGGCATCCAACCTTAAGAAAATCTGTTTCCTATGCTTGCTTATGTTGTGCTTGGTGCCGGTCATGGGCATTTTATTAATCTGGAAACAGGAAGCAGAGCCCATCCTAATATGCTGCTTTCCAAAGATATGTGAGCCTCTTTTGCTTATAGCTAAGGACCGGGACCCTGGTGCCATTCCATGGCAGCAGAGGTTTCTGTTTTGGAAGCTGTGTTGATAGTGGTTAACTAGGGGTGACTCACAAAGGCTTTGAGTTAGAACATAATCCATGGCTTCTGTTCAAGACAAAGCCACTGAAAAGAAAAGTATCAGCTTAGGACCCTTCCTTCCCCGCCCCCCACCAGACCAAGTTCTCAGCACAAACAAGATTTATTGGCCCCAGAGTGACAGAGAGCTGGGATAAGGGACAAAGAGAGAAGACAGAGGAAGAGGGAGAAGGGGAAGGGGACAAGGGAAGGGGGAGGGGTATTTGTCCCAGAGGAAAATGGACTGCCTCTGGATAAGAGGAGAGAGACATGACACATAGAAAAATGGCAGTCTATAAAGGTACAAGGCAAAATCCAGGGTTAGGATGAGGTGTTTAATTTTAATTGGGCATGTTAATTAGATGAGCTAAAGGGGGCTTTTGATTGTTGGATTTCAATACTTTAATAACTGGACCTTGATAGTCAGCTTCAGGAGGAGGGATTGACCAAATTAGGGAATGGACTTTGGGGGCTAGCTTCAGGAAAGGCAGAGGGAATTGAAGAGAAGGGCATGACCTGCCAGAGTCACATGCTCAAATGGGCTAATGTCCCTTCAGTCACAATGTTAATTTGGAGTTCTCAGCCATTCTAAACATACATCAACAATATAAACTTTTTCTAAGATGAAAAAATTGAAAAGTAAACTAAAATTTTGTTTGTAAACATGAAGATGCAAGAGAAAATTCCAGAAGAGTGATTTATAAGCCTTTTATTTTTTGAGATGGGGTCTTCAGGGTCCTGCTAGGTAACCCTGAGTGGTCTACTGGACTTTGAGACCAGAATTTGCCCAAGTCGGGATGGTGAAGGAGGCTGGCTGCCTAAAAGTAGGGGCTGTGTTGAAGCTCTGCAGTTTATGATTTGGTAAAGGAGTTTGTGAAAGAAATATATATGATAAATACAGATCAGAGAAACATAGTAAAAAGAAAGAAGTAACTATATTAATATCAAATAAACAAGGCCGA
Source organism: Peromyscus aztecus (assembly GCA_902168405.1). Taxonomy (NCBI): domain Eukaryota; kingdom Metazoa; phylum Chordata; class Mammalia; order Rodentia; family Cricetidae; genus Peromyscus; species Peromyscus aztecus. The sequence goes on from CABHPQ010164097.1 coordinate 13,238, forward strand.
TTCCTCATTAATCAGAATGGCAAAATACGAATGTTAACCAACACCGTAAGTTTATAAGCCAGAGGAAACATGACACACACGGTCAGAAAACAGTTATCACCCTGAAATCTTCTTCTTTCTGACATTTGCCTGACTGGTTTCTGAAAACACTCCAGTCTTGTTGAGAGGTGACTTCTGTAGGATGACTTCCCTGGTCCCCAATCTTATCTGAAGATGCATTTGCTGGTACATTCACTCCATAGGGCCAAGTATTTGTTTCCTGTCTAGAATGTCAAAGAACACAGATATTTGTTTCATTATCTACTGTTTAACACAATGCTAGACAGAGAAGATGCTTAAATATTCATTAAGTTCTGAATACTCACTAATCAATGGATGAATGAGGATCAATCTTAACTAGAGATTTTTACTAGAAATGAAATCTATTTGGACTATGCAAAATTTGGGGCTTTTATGGGCTAATACACACACAGACACAATTTTAAATGATTGTATAATAGAACCGAGTTCAATGTAATATTTTCAGCATTTAAATATGTCAAATGAATAGAGAGAAATATTAATGGTAAAATTTCTTTTATTAAACAGATGCCATTCAAGTTGTTATGAACACTCACTACACTTCAGCTATGTGTGAACCTGTAGGCAGGATGTTGTGTTAGACAAAGTTTCTGCTTGGGAACTAAATTTGACACACAGACAATGTGTAAACACAGTGCAAGCTTCCATTTTGATCAACGGGAGGAGGATCTATAAGACTGGCCAGATGGCATAGAAGCTTTTCTTCATGAGATGCCACAATTAATGGTGTGGAGAAGAATTCTTAGGGTCTATAGTTTAGTTACTTCTCTATTGCTGTGTTAAAAAAACATAACAAAGGCAAACTTATAGAATGAAGAGTTTGTCTGGGGCTAGGGTTAGAGGGAGAGAGTCCACGATGGCAGAGTGGGGGATCAGGGACAGCAGAGAGCCCACGCCTCAGTCCACACCCGGGGGCTGAGGAGGAAACACAAAATGATCCAGTGTTTTGAAAATCAAAGCCCATCCTCAGTGACACACCACACTTTTTCCAGAAATGCCACACCACCTAATCATCCCCAAAGAGTTACCATTTGAGGACCAAGCATTCAAATGCCCAAGACTTACAGGGGCCATCTCACTCAAACTACCATATACCATCGTCTTCTGGCCATATTAAAATGCAAAGTCCATTTATTTTTACTTCAGAAGTCCCTCTACTCTGTCAGTCTCAATATCATTTAAAAGTCCAAAATTTAAAGTCTCTTCTGAGATTCAATCTGTTAATTGTAATCTCCTATAAAATTATATACTTCCAATATACAATGGCATAGACTATACATTACCACTCCAAAGGAAGGAATGGTGGCATAGTGAGGAAATGCTGGACCAAAGCAAGACTGAAACCTATGGGTCAAACTCCAAATGCTGGAGCTTCATGTCCAATGTCAAAGGGCCTAGATGACCCCACCCTTCCAGCTTTGCTGGCTGCTCTCTTGGGCCAGTTCCCCTCCCTGTGTGCTGCTCTCCTTGGTGAGTATTCCAAGACTCTAGCATGTCCAACATCTTGGGGCCTTCAATGCAGTTGAGGTTTCATGTTCACAGTTCACAAAAAGGCCTCTCATAGGCTTTTGCTCTCTCGGGACCTTCCTGTCGGTACTTCCCTGCTACCCACTGCATGGCCTCAGTGGCCATCCTTAATTACAGAGGAAGATTCTACAGCTTCTTTACTAGCGTCCTTTATGATTCTAAAGCAGGAACCATGTGGATGACACCATCAAGTTGGTTGCCAGTTTGAGATGGACCCTGGTCCCACTGGATTACAACTGTAGTTATTTGTGTTAATTCCTTATTGCCCTGAGATCTTGTCCTGAGGGCATCCTTCCCTTTATTCCAATCTTCTTTAATGGTGTCAATCTCCTTAACAATTACAGCCTCTCTTCCAGCACAAGCCTAGGCTGTGACATTCATCTTGGCAGTGTCCTTTTCCTTTCCAAACTGTATACAGTTTGCATTTCTTTCTGCCCCACTTGTTATTCTTCACTGTATACTTGCATAAGAATGGTTGCTAATAACTAAATAGCATTGTTAATATTAGTCTGTCTTGAAATCTCTGCAAAGAAATTAGTCCATTACTCTTCAGTTTAGCCCCAGGCATGTTCTTAGGACAAAGTCAGAAGGCAGCCACAGTCTTTGCCCAAATCTCAAACAACAGTCTCTAGTCTAGTTGCTAATACTATTCCTCTCTGGAACCTTTTGAGCCAGGCTTTCGAGTCCACATTGTTCTCAGTACTACAATCTTCAAAGCAGCAGGATGACCCACTAAGCTCCATTTATAGCATTCAGCTACTATTCTGATTCAAAATCCCAAAGTCTTCCACATTCCTCCAATAAACCACATAGTAAGGTGTGTCACAGCCATAGCCCACTTCCTGGTACCAACTTCCATATTAGTTGCTTTTCTATTGCTGTGTCAAAACACTAAGACAAAGGCAAATTATAGAAGGAAATGTTTATTTGGGCTTATGGTTCTAGAGGGTGAGAGTCCATGATGGTAGCGTGGAGGAACCAGGTGGCATGTGGCTGAAGCAACAACTGACATCTTGATGCACCAACAGGAAGCAGGGAAAGCACACTTAAAGTGGGGAGTCTTGGATTCTCAGCTCCCACACCAGTGATAACTTCCTCTAGCAAGGCAGGGCTGTCACCTCCTAAACCTCCCCAAACAACCACCAACTGAGAACCATGTACTCAAGTCCTGAGACTCATGGGGACGTTATCATTCAAACCGTCACAGTCTTCTGACCTGAAGTTGTGGAGATTAGAATCAGCTGAGGAGGCAGACAGGTGTGTAAGCCCAATGCTGCTTCTTCCATAGACAACGTAGAAGAGATTCTTACAGTTTGTGAACTAAGCAAGAGATGGTGGCTCATACCTGTCACTCCTGCATCTGGAAGACTAAAGCAGAAGGATTGCCATGAGTTTGAGTCCAGCTTGGGTTACATAGTGAGTTTCAGGCCAGTCTGGACTACAGAGAGAGAGAGACCTGGTTCAAAGAACTAAAACCAAAACCAACAAAAAGCAATGATGGTGGAGAGACGGCTCAGCAGTTAAGAGCACTTGCTGCTCTTCCAGAGGATCTGGGTTCAGTTCCCAGTACTGACACCAGGTGGCTCACAACCACCTGTAATTCTAGTTTCACAGGATCTAATGCCCTCTTCTGGCATCCATGAGTACCAGCATGTGCATGGCATACTCTTACACACACACACACACACACACGCACACGACAAAACTTTTCCTGGGGAAATTTAACACATATGTCTACTTACCTCAGATAGTAAACCCATAATAGACAAAAGTATAGATAGATAACTTAAGTCCAACTTGGTGAACCAATGAATTTTATTGAGGTTACTTACAGGTGCAGAAATGTCTCAAAGGCAGCTGCATCACCAAAGCCCAGCCCCAGCATAAGTGACAGTTCACAAAAGCAGAGACCCTGGAGCACACTGCACAGCCTGAAGGCAGCTCAACAGGTTGGAGAGTGTCTTTTCCATGTGCACAGTTGATCTAAACCTCTTCCAGGCAGCTCTCTGGTTTCTGCTTCTTCCAGGTCTGTCTTAGAGTCTTTCCAACTGGGCTTCCCTGAGACTGACTCTCAGCTTTTATTGTTTACTCTGTCAGGGAGGGGCCTAGTGAATCTGGTCAATTTCAGGGATTTTCTGAAACTATTTTGAGTTGTTTACCTTCCTGCTTAAGGAGCTTTGGTGCAGGATGGAATGTTTCTATCTTGGAGGAAGCTGTTACACACACACATACACACACACACACACACACACACACACACACAAAGCAGAATTTGAAAACCACAAAAAATGGTGGACTGTTGTTTTCAAGCATGTCATGTGACAATGACTAATAACAGTATCTTTATCATAAATTTGGGGTGATTAATCAGCATTATGCTTGTTCTTTGTGGAGTATCTGTCACATGGGAAGGGTTTAGCAAACGTTAAGTACTATAATTATTTATCTAACTCTATCATTTCCTTGATGAAATCAGAACATTGAAGACGTTAGATGAAATATCCTATGGTCTCACAGCATGCCAGTGAAAGTCAGAGAGTTAGAACCAAGATCTACTGATTATCTCTCCTGTGCCCTTTGGGGGTAAATCTAATACAATATCTTAGTCACACCTGAATCCAAAAGTTGTCTGTGAATATGATATATGGTATAAAGTGAGATAGCCTCGGGCTCCCAAGGGAAAATTAATGTACCACGATGGCAGTTTTCTTTGGGCATAAGCCTTTCACGTCTTTTCTCTTCCTTTCCTCTACTTATTAACAGCTGAGGGGAAAGAGCAGTGAATTACGTAAGAAAAAGATGCTCTCCTCCACAGAAAATGATGAAGTTAGGACGAGTGTTACCGTGTAGACCGCTCCCTTGAGCTGCAGTGCTGCTCAGGGCTAAGCAAGTCTTGAAGAGCAGAGAAAAGCCCAACCAGGCAAGGCAAAGAGGGACACTTGGAGGTCAGATGGCATCCTTCTTTGTCTATTGCTCTTTTCCAGTCAGAAAGGTGCCTGTGTTCTTTCGATTTTTAAGGCCTTTCATTCTAAAAATACAGACTCTGAAAATGTAAATTTCCTGATGAGTTTGATGAAAGTTTGTGGCTAGAGAAATTATTTTTCCCTAAGGAACTGGGCACATGATGAGACTGAGCTCATGTAAGAGGTTTCAGTGTGGTAGAGATGATTAGAAAGGTATGCTCTTCAAATAGCAGTCCAAACTTTAGCACTCTTCATTAATTAATAAAATATTGATGAGACTTTATGGATGTATGGAAGGTTTTGGAGGGAGCAAGGGGGGAGAAGTGATGTAATTGAAAGGGGCAGAATTGGCACAGGACACCCCAAGACCAAGTTCTCAGCTCAAAGGAGATTTATTTACACCAAGGGGACAAAGGGCAGGGACTAAGAGACAAAGACAGGAGACAGAGGACAGGGGAGAAGGGGAAGGGAACAAAGAAGAGGAAAGGGGGTATTTGTCCTGGGGGGACAAAGGTCTGCCTCTGGATAGAGAGGGGACAGATGTGGCCCACAGGAAAACGATAGTTGATAAAGGGACAAGGGAAACCCCCGTGTTAAGATGAGTTGGTTTATTTTGATTGGACAGGTTAATTGGGGTATGCAAAAGGGGGCTTTTTATTGCTGGACTTCAATATTTTGATAACTGGAACTTGATAGTTAGCTTCAGGAGGAGGAGGAAGTGGCCAAATAAGGGAATAGACTTTGGTGGCTAGCTTTAGGAATGTAATCTAATGGTTTAAAGCAAGACAGAAGGAATAGGAGAAAGGCAAGGCCTGCTAGAATCATGTTTGCCTGCTTGAGCCCTTCAGTACCTATACTATAATCTCAAAATTAAAATGGAAAAAGTACTGAGACTTTTGTATTTAGTCATGTCTGGGACACTGGTTTTAGCTTTACCCCAAAAACTTAGGCAACTAGACAAGTGATCTGAAGTAAGCAAGAGATTCTGGGGAACAAGCAGAGGACTGTACCTGTGAGAAGGGAGGTTGGTGCGTGAGGTCCATGCTGACTCTGTCAGCCTTGAGCTGTGTTCTGTAGTGTGGTGCAGATAGGCTGAGGTCAAGGAGAAACGAGAGGTCTGTTTCACTAGAGCAGCCTGCACACATGGTGGAACTGGGGTAACTGATTTGAAATAAAGATCTAGACATGTGAGGCACATGGGACTTCTCTGAAGAAGAGCTAGCCTTTCACTGGATGAAACTCTTCAAGGTCCAGCACATAATAATAATTAAAGGATATGTGTCATAACTGCTACCAAAATGCATATTAAAAGCATTCAACTGAAAAGCCAACTCTCAAAACAAAATAGAATACTGACAATTTAAATTAATTGAAGAAATAAGGATCAGAGTGGAAAAGTGAAAATCAAATTGAGTTTAAACCCACCTTGTTAACAGTTACACAAAATTTAAATGGACCATACACTCCACTTTAAAGGGAAGGGTGGCCAGATTGGATACAAAAGGCAAGGTCCAAACACACTCTGTCTAAAACAGATGTGCTGGAAATGAAAGATGGAAAATGTCATGTAAGCAATGTTATTCCTAATTTACAGTTCCCAGGAGTCTGGGAATAGAAAGGAATTATTTTCTTTCATGATAAGCATTTTCTACCATCCCATAGAAAATATACATACTGCTGATCTACTGAGTATCTCCTCTCTAGGACTGGGGAAAAGATCAGGGCATCTGTGTCTACTTCTCAGTGTTTTACCATAGGTCCTAGTCAATGAAATAAGGCAAGAATAAAAGGCGTGTGGGTTGGAAGGGGAGAAGTAGTTTTGTCACTAGTTACAGAGAACATCATTTGGTTTATAGAAAATGCCATGAAACCTCTATAAAATAATGCTGCAACAAATTAATATTTTTAAAGGATTTTATAATTTTTAAATTAAATCTTGATTGTTATAAATGTGAACTACTTAACTACCTGTATTACTATAAGGCTTGCATATTATGATTTGTATATAAATAAGATGTACAGATCATGTGAATAATACAGAGAATTCAAGGGAGAGCCATAGACAGTGAATTATGCGAAGAGTTTCACAAAATTTCTCAGTGAGAGGATGCTCCTGGAACTACTGTGTGAAGCAATGGTTATCACGATGGGCAGTTTTGATACCTCCGAGGATGTTTGGCAATGTCTGGGCCATTTGTGAACGTAATGCTTGGTTCAGAGACCCTTGACATCTAGGAAAGACCTGGAATGGAACTAAATATCCTATAAACTTGCCCAAAACAAGACATTACCTGCTCCCAAAATGTCAACCATGCCACTTTTATTAGTATCTAGGATAAAAATATAGAAAAGAAAAGAGAAAGGCAACCTTCAAGCCCCACCTCAAACTGCACATGACCAGAATCTGAAGTGGCTCCAGGCCTGGATATAGCACTTGAACTTGTGAAGTTGGTGGAATAAGGAAAGGATTTTTATGGCATTACAACAAGCATATTCTTAGGCAATGCATAATAATTGTAGTAAAAAAAATTGATACTCTGGTGTCCTAGTTAGCATTAATTGTCAACTTGTCACAGCCCAGAATTGTCTGAAAAGAGAGCTTCAGTTGAGGGAATGCCAAGATCAGATTGGCCTGTGGACATGTTTGTGAGGAATTGTCTTGATTGCTAATTGCTGCAGGAGGGTCCAACCCACTGTGGGGAGCACTGTTTCCTGGGCAGGTGGTCCTGGGATGTATGTGACAGTCAGCTAAGCTGAGCCTGCCAAGGAGACTGCAAGGGACATTCTTACATGGATTCTGCCATATTGCGTGGCTGTGAAGTGATTTCCATGATCTAAGAAATAGCAAAAAGGCCCATCTTTAGGGCCCTGCTTTGAATTCCTCCCTGAATTCCTTCAAGGATGGACTGTGTGACTCCTAAGATGAAATAAACCCTTTCTCCTCTAAGTTGTTTTTGGTCATGGTGTTTTATTACAACAATAGAAAGAAACTCGAACAACTAGTTTTCAACACAATAACAAAATTTTGACCATCAGAAGATACATGTAAGAAGATCAAGGGAGCAAGTAAAAATTGGAAAAAATATTCCAGTACATGCGTAACTCAAAAACAAGTAGCCAGAATATGCAAATTAATAGTGAAGATAAGCCAATAAAAATGGCAGCATTCTTAAACACTTTCTATGAAAAGACACTGAGAGGACCATATGTTAAAATGGGCTAAGTATAATTGTCACAAGGAGAATGCAAATTAAAGCCACTATGACCTTATCACGAGGGATCCACCAAAATAATTAAAATGAAGATTCAGGCAGCACCTTGACGACAACAAGGAGCAAAGGGAACACCTGACATTCTCAGTAAGAAGGGACATTTGGAGCTGGACATGGTGGCGTAGAGCTGAGAAAAAGGGCATCGATTTTGAGTTAAAGGCCAGCTTGTGTTGCACAAGACTTAGTCAATAATGAAAGTGAAATAAAGTGAAACAACTACTTTAGAAGATTTTCATAGACAATCTTAAAAAACAACAACAACAGAAATTTCAGTTCTAAGTATTTAGTCAAGAGAAATGAAAATATGTGGTGAGCAAGCTGTCTGAGAGTACTAGCAGCCTCCTCACCCAGCACCGCATTGGAGGCAACCTTACTGCTCAGCAACAGGAACCCATCGGTGTGTGGGGAACAAAGAACTGTGCATGCAAAAAAATACACACCCATTTATAAAACATTTAGCCAAGAAGCAGAATGCTGGAAACCATATCCTGTGTAATTCCAATTATCTACAGTTTAGGAAAGTTAGAGCTAATGTGTGGAAATAGAAACCAGAGCGGGCTGGCACCAGGAGGGGACTGACTAAGAGTGGGCAGTTCCTGGGGCTCTGCAAAGGTTCTGGATCTCCAGAGAGTTCTGGCTACAATGGTATATATATTTACAAAAACCCTTTGCACCCCAACCCATTTCTTTATTTCCTTTCATGCAAACGTGTCTTGATGCTTCTGCTATTTGCAAGCAGAGGCAAACCAGGGGGCACTGTGGCTGGAATGACTCTTCTGAAGAGCTGCCCAGCCAGAGCTAGAAGGAGGTCACAGCAATAGCTGGTGACCTTATGAAGCAGTTGGTGTTTGATTGACTTTTTGGAAGCATGAAAAACTGAAGCAATTCATCATTCTCAATTCTACTGGGGGAAATTAGATGCCCCAAATCTTGTGTAACTGTTTACTTTGCTAAATTGCTGAGGAGACGGGAGTTTGTGATTCTATGAAATTAAAGGAAGGGAGAACAGAAGCTGTTCTCTGACCCCAAAGAAGAATGACTGTAGGCCCTGGAGCCCAGAAGGAATGAGGTGATTCCCAGCTTATCCATCTTACAGTAGTTCAATGGTACCTGCCATGCTCCAGTTGAGGGAGGCATCAGCTCTTTTCTAGTTTCCTCACAAGGAGACTTTCCACATCTTTTGGCAAAAGATTTTATCCATAATGTTTTCTTTTTAATTAATATCCCTCAGGGAAGGAAGAGAGCTATTCTATAAGACTGACTTCCTAACTAACTAACTAACTAACTAACTAACTAACTAAAATGATGAGAGATAGAAACCTGCAATTTGAGAGGTCTGAAAGATTAAGTCACGCTGTCATGGCATTGGTTAGAGGCAGTCACCCTTCAGGGGAACCATGAAGTTAGGCAACCTCATCTTTTAGTTAACAAGATGGCATCCACTCTGATGCAGCATGAGCAGTGGCAGTCTCAGAAAGGGAAAAGAGGACACAAAGGATCCTGGAGGGGTGCACAGGGGAGCAACACATTGGGCTTTCTGACCACTACTTGCTGTGTGTCTTCTAAACACCCACACACACAGACACACGCACACACACACACACACACACACCCCTCAACCTATGAATCAGAAAATTTGGAAAATATATATGTGTGTGTATTTATATTACTACTATAAGTTAGAATAATGCAACCCTTTTCAGCAGCACGTTATGTCACGTTTCCCTCTGGCATTTGCACCATCACCATTCCTTTCTGTTGTGACCTCTGTGTATACGCATCTATTAGCTACTTCTCATCACTGTGACAGAACAACTCACACAACTCGAAGGAGCAGGCACTCATTTTGACTAACGGCTTCAGAGGGACTTGATCCATCATAGCAGAGAAAGCATGGCAGAGCTTTGCTGTATGACTGTGTGACAGAGCCTCCTCCCATCTTGGCCAAATAGGAAGCAGCCAGAACTAGAGACATGGCTAACAGCTCTCAAAAGGCTGGCCCTAGTCACATACTTCGGCCAACCAGGCCCTACTTCCCAAAACCACACTGCCACCTGGGGATCAAGTGCTCGAACTATGAGCCTGTGAAGACATTTCAGATCCCCAAAACTATGTACAATGTAGTGTTGGACTTTGTTCTACAATATTAGTAATTATTCATTTGTATTGCCTTTATAATAAGCATTTTAATGATTAACTGCACATAATTTTTACTTACTATAATATACAATATGATGGTACTTTTTAATGAGCTGTTTAAGCTTTTTGAGATGATGGTTCTGGAAATGGGGTAGACTTTTCCCCCATTTTGAGACCCAAAGCTGTCTCAAAGTATCTCCCAAGGACATTGTCTGGGGATAGGCTGGGTCCTTGTTCCTATGACAGGGAGAACAGAAAACAGTAAGCATCTAAGAGCATTAAAATCACTGTTTCCTTTCACAATGTCCAGTTAGAAGATGGATAATGTTGAATATCTCTAAGAGACACCAATATTGTTTATTCTGTGGTATGAAAGTTTTCCCCAAGGAAGAGCACACCACTTAGTTATCCAATACCAAATGACCAGTCCTAAAATCATGCATATACAAATAACTTTATATGTACTGAGCAGGTTGTATTTATGTGTTTAGGATGTCTTTCTGCCCATCTGTCTGTCCATCCATCCACCCATCCATCCATCCATCCATCCATCCATCCATCCATCCATCCACCCACCCATCCATCCAT
>CABHPQ010164098.1:9093-45363 GCA_902168405.1 Peromyscus aztecus
TGTGTGTGTGTGTGTGTGTGTGTGTGTGTGTGTGTGTGTGTGTATGTGTATGTATATGTATTTATATGTATATGTATTATATGTATATGTGATTGATATATTGTGCACACCAATAAACTTATCTGGGGATCAGAGAACAGAACAGCCATAATATTAAACATAGAGGTTTGGCAGTGGTAGCACGCGCCTTTAATCCTAGCATTCCAGAGGCAGAGATCCGTCTGGATCTCTGTGAGTTCAAAGCCACACTGGAAACTGCTAGGTGTGGTAACAAGAGCCTTTAATCCCAGGAAGTAATGGCAGAAAGCAGAAAGGTATATAAGGTGTGAAAACCAGGAACTAGGACTGGTTAAGCTTTTAGGCTTCTAGCAGCAGTTCAGCTGAGATTCATTCTGGATAAGGACTCAGAGGCTTCCAGTCTGAGGAAACAGGATCATCTGAGGAATTGGCAAGGTGAGGTGACTGTGGCTTGTTCTGCTTCTCTGATATTCCAGCATTCACCCCAATACCCAGCTCCAGGTTTGTTTTTATTAATAAGACCTTCTAACAATTTGTGCTACATATATATATATATATATATACATATATATATATATCACAATATACAAAATGAATATGAGTTCTGTTTCTCTAGAGAACTCTTACTAATACACATATTGTTGCAGTATCATGGCTGAAGCTTCCTTGTCATTTCTAGGAAGTTTTATGAATTCTGTTTCTCTAGAGAACTCTTACTAATACACATATTGTTGCAGTATCATGGCTGAAGCTTCCTTGTCATTTCTAGGAGACACAACTTCACAGCAGATATCCTGGTCTCCTGGCTCTTACAATCTTCCCACCCCCTCTTTTGAGGTGTTCCCAGAGTCTTAGGTGCAGGAACTGTATTGTAGATATATCCAGCACTCATGATCAGGTGATCTCTGCATTATGACCAGTTGTGGTTTGTCATGATGATCTCCATTTGTTGCAAAGGGAAGCTTCTTTGGTGAGAGGTGAAAGCTACATTTATCTATGGGTATAAGAATGTGTATTTAGAACACACTTAGGAATTATGTTGGTTTAGTAAAGTGGCCATAGCAGCATTTCCTTTAATATCCATGACTTCACTAACTCTGGTGAGCTGGCTTGGCTTCCAGTTCCAGGCATGATTTTCCTCTTGTTTGGGCCTGAAGTCCAATTAGATAGCTATCAGTCACCACCGTGATGTGAGTGCCACAACTGAATCTTAGGGCTGCCATGTCATGCTGGTCATTATTGGGGTTCATAGGTGTCACAGCAGGGTAGGAAGATTGGCTGCTTCCCTCTGCTGGCAGCTGACAGAGCGCCTTCTGGTACTGTGGAAGCTAGTCCTCAGAGAGGAGGCTTTAAGATCTAATGCATGCCTTCAGAGTCAGGTGTCCAAAGTGGTGGCTTCAACAATAGGGCCTGAAACTCATCCTCTGGGAGCAACCAAGGGCAATAGCAATAGCCTATACTGTTTGGGAGAGTTTCTTGGAGTCTCCTAATCAACAACTTAAAAGGAGGTTTCTTATGATTGGTGTTGGGGTTTTGGTTAGCTAGTCTATGGCTCCTGTGGGGAGCATTGTGGGAAGTGTGTGCATGTACGTGTACGTGTACGTGCTTGTGCGTGTGCGTGTGCGTGTGCGTGTGTGTGTGTGTGTGTGTGTGTGTGTACACACTTATATGTAGCATATGTAATTTTAATTAAATATAAAATAATAAGATTCTTTAAGGCTTTTTTTTTTTTTACATTTTTTATTTTGTCCCTTTTTTCCTCCCTCTCTTTCTCACAGCCTCTTTGCTTCCCCCTCTTAACCAGGCCGTTGACTTCCTGAAACAAGGGTTGGCTTCATCTCGGTATACTCAGCACCTAAGAAAGTTTCTAGAAGAGTAAATTTTTGTGAATACATGTCTAGCAAGTGGATGATGATCGTGCTGTAGTTTATTTTATTTCTTTCTACAGACCTCATTTGTGAATGTGAATGTACACAAATCAAGGTGTCTTTACATCAGTCACCACAGTTGGTCCTCAGTCTTGCATGGCAAAGGGAACCGTTGACAAAGTGGTCAAAGTAGCTAAGAGGAGCCAAGACAAGAATGTGTTTTCTGTTTAACCTTGCTCTACAACACACAATGTTGTTTATGCTGCTCAGAGTATTTCCTGTTACTCTTACTGCTAGACATGATTTATTGAGCACTTACTACAACCAGGTAATGAATGAGCTATGTACCACCCTTTAATTATATGGCACAATTTTTGCATCAACTCCTTGGAGTTAGTCCATTTATTGTTCTTTTATGAAGAAACTAAAGCATAGATGTGTCTGAAAGATGGCAAGTGTGTGTGTGAGTTACTCTGAAATGTGAGCCCAAGTTATCTCTAATTTCTGAGTCTAAATTACAGATAATTACACTTCAGTCCCTCTTGTTCCAAACAGAAATGGAAGAACCATGTATGGGACCTTGGTAGTCCCTCCTGAAGGATCATCCAGGGTCATGTGATTATGATAGGCCCAAATCCTTTGAGATACATTCCTAGTACACAGTCAAGAATTATACAAAATGGAACATGTACAGGATGCACAGGAAGCCAAGGCTGTGAGTGAGCTGATGTCCCAACATCCCCTCTGATCCAACCACTTAATTAATGCACTTAATTGCTGACAAACAGGCAGTGAAATTACTCAGAGCTTTCGCTGCATACTTCTTTCCTATTGTTAACTGTGACAGTTTGCAGCAATGCTCAGCATGTTGGCTGAATGAAAAAAGGCTATGTTGTAAACTATTTTGTGAGTTGGAGAAAATGTAATCATACTGGGTAATTTAATTTGGATACATTCCTGCCCTTCTCCATTTGAGCTGCCATACCCAGCACACAGATGAAAGAAAGTAGGCAAGCACTTGATAGGAAGATGGACCACCCACTCCCACACAAGGCAACCACAGCTACAATTTTGGTTTCCTAGAGATAAATAACAGCACCATTTTAATGTTTTAAGTGGTGTGTGTATGCACAATGTATGTGCATGTACATAGGCCTGTGCAATGTATGTGTGCCTGTGAAAGTCAATAGACAACTTGGTGGAGTTAATTCTCTCTTTTCACCTTTACATGGGCTTCAAGAATTGGATTCTTGTCTTCATATTTGCTGAGCCAACTTATTGGCTTAACACCTTGAGTGAGAGCATGCTGCAGTTGTCTGTCTGTACATGCATAGGTCAGTTTAGCCCAATGTCTTCTTTATCTCTTCGGGTTGTGAGGGTATAAGGAGAAAATAGCTGGTGGGTCCAGCGATGCACCTGGGTAGAAAAAATTATGGGTGATAACTCTGATTGAATAATTCAAAACAGCTACCAGAGAGAATTCCAAAGGTTCCCAGCACAATGAATTCTAATCACTCAAGGCCATAGATATGTTGATAGCTGTGATCTGATCAGCACATGTTTTGTACCTATATGGAAGTGTTACACATTGACCCATACATGCATACAATTGCTATATGTCAGCTTGGAAATATTTGCAAAATTAAAATAAAACATAGAATACATTCACATTCCTGAAAAAAAAGTTACCACACCTAAGTCACAGGGACCTTATTTTCTCAGGCACTTTGAGGATTATTTTCCATTCAGATTTGGAAAACAAATGAAAGGAGAGTAATGTGAAGGATTTTTATTATAATAGGATGCCCTGGGAGACATTGGATTATACTGTTCTCTGCTGCATTATCAGAACACTTCTGCCCACTGCTGTGGCCATTCCAGATCTCTGTGGTCACAGGGAGCATAATTACGTCACAGAGAACATTCCCAGGTCACAATGTACTATGACACTGTGAACACTCTCAGGTCATTATGAACACTCCTAGATTGCAGAGGAAACTCTTAGGCAACAGAGAACATTTCCAGGTCACAGTGAGCACTCCCCAGTCACACTGAGCACCATCTGGGTCACTGTGAAGACTCCCAGGTCACAAAGAACACTATTAGGTCACAGTGGACACTCCTGGATCACAGTGTGTCTTGGTGGATACTCCCACATCACAAAGGGCATTTCCTCATCACAGTGGATACTCTCAGATCACAGATAACAGATTCCATGTTACAGTGGATGCTTCCAGGTCATGGTGGACACTTCTAGCTCACATTGAACACTCCCAGGTTATAGTGGACACTGCCAGATTACAATAGACACCCCCATGTCAAAGTGGACACTTTCAAGTCTCAGTGGACACTCCTAGATCACGTGGGAAATGGTAGACAGAATGTTTTGACCATGATCTGAAGTAACAGACAATTTAAGAGATGGATCTCACACTGGGAAGATCCCAAAGGGATGTAGTGAAAGATGCTGAAGGATGGAACACCTGGTAGTTGGGGTAGATATTATTAACATGGGACAACCCAAGTGTCTTTGCTCTAACCAGATCTGGAGATGATCCAGAGAGACAGACAGCTGCTCATGGCGTTCTAAATGCCTTTGCTTCTTAACCTCAGTTTCTACCAGCACCAGCAGCAGAAACTTATATTTTCTAGTTCAACATTTTAGCTGTCCCACAGCTTATGTCATCACACCGCAGTACCTGTTTTGCCCTTCTTTCAACCTTCCACATCTGAGCCCTGGTTTAAAAGCAAATTACCCTCATGAAGAACACAACTTTCTGGACTCTGGATCGCACAGGAATGGCTTGTTAAGTCATTTTTTCATTAGGTTCAGACTCTGAAAGTTCAAAGAGTCCCACCATGTGTGCCCTCCAGAAGCTTTTCTGGGTTTGCCCCCTCATGAATATAAATCACTGTGTTTGTTGTGTTTCCAACAGCCCCACTCAGCATTTGCCCTAGCCTTGTTCAAAGAGATGTGGGCTCAGTCTTGCCCTCACCTCCACAGGGCTGCTAGCTTCTGTTTGTGCCACCAAGTGAGCACTGGAGACAATTATTCCTTTTCTTCTGTGGCTGAGGTAAAGGTCTCCCCCATGGGGATAAGAAGAGGCTCCCGAGGCAGAAGCTCCATTCAGGCCTCCAGCATGGCTCATGGCCAAGGACATTGAACCTCTTTCTTCCCTCCAAGGCAGGTCCAGCTTTTGTGTAGCAAGACAAAAGCAAACAATGGCTAGCCTTCCTCCCATGGTGAGTACAAGAAAGAGGAGAGCATGAAGCCAGCTTTTGAAAACCTTGGCTATTGAACTCCCAACCCCTCAAGAACCTGACCTCAACCCACTTTCTGACAACCTCAGAGATCAACTTCCCTTCTCTTTAAGACACTGTCAGCTCTCAAAGAGACCACCAAGAGGGAAAGGGATGCCTTCCAAAGGCTCTGAAAGAATGTCAAAGCTGGAAGGCTCTTCTTGGTTACTGACTCCAGTCTTTAAATCAGTGGTTCACAGCCTGTGGGTCTTTCACAGGGGTCACCTAAGACCATCTGAAAACACAGATGTTTACATTATGATTCATAACAGTAGCAAAATTACAGCTGTGACGTAGCAACGGAAATAATTTTATGGTTGGGGGTCACCACAACATGAGGAACTGTAGTAAATAAAGGGCCACACATTAGGAAGGTTGAAAACCACTGCTTTAAATGAAACTTCTAGGCAAGGAGGGATCATTAAAGCCTAAAATACATGCCTTGTGGCCAGCTTTCCTGATGGTGATCAGAAAGATCTGCTAAGTAAAACTAGAGGTTACCACTCATGAGCAGTAAGTGACTACCTTGATTGCATGGGTAGGTGGAGGATGGGTGGACAAAGGGTATTCATTGGAACTTGGGTATCTGACTTGGGGAATTCTGGAGATCTTGGTTAGGGTTAGGTACCTGCCTTTCAGTCAAACTCTTGGAATGAATAGTGACATTACGTGTGGTCTTCTTGGCCAAAGTTCATTGGGATGGTGAATCCATGCTGCCTAGGATGGGGATTAGTGAGGCCATCCTGGTGTGGACAGTGACATATGATGTGTGCAGGGGAGAGAATGCCATTTCTCTGTAGCAACACTCCAGTTATAACCAAGCCTTGCTTCAGGATGCAGGTCCTCTAATGAGGAGACGAAATGACCAGGGCCTGATTCCTCATCTTGTATTCTGACCCATGAATGCATTCCTTGAGCCAAATGAATAAAAACCATCCTTGAACTTCTAACAAACAGAAATGTATTTCCTTTTTATCATGTGAGTGTGTGTGTATGTGTGTATGTGTGTGTGTGTGTGTGTGTGTGTGTATGTGTGTGTGTGGTATGCATGTGTGTGATGTGTGCATGTGCGTATGTGGTGTGTGTGTTCATGTGTGCATGGCGTATGTGTGTGGTATGTGTGTGCATGTGTGTGTGGGATGTGTGTGCATGTGTGTGTGGGATGTGTGTGTGTTCATATGTACATGTATGTACAGGGTGTGTGTGCGGTATGTGTGTGCATGTGTGTATGTGGTGTGTGCCTGTGTGTGCATGTGTGTTTGTGTGTGCATGTATGCGTGTGTGTGTGTGTGTGTGTGTGTGTGTGTGTGTGTGTGTGTGAATGCAGGCATGAGTGCCATAATGCATGTGAAGAGGCAGAGAAGGACTTTGGGGATTAGTCTTTCTTTCTACCTTGTATGAGACATGGTTCCTTCTTCCCTGCTGCATACTCGCGCCATGCTGATCTGTGAGTGTCCTAGAATCCTCCAGTCTCTGCCTCCCATCCTGCCATGGGTTTGCTGGGATTGTGGATGTGTGATTGCAGTATCCATCTTCATGTGGGTTCCAGGAATTTGAACACAGATCTTCATGCTTGCATGGCAAGTACTTTATTTACTCTTACTCAACTGTCTTCCTAGCCTTGATTTTATAAAAAATAAATTAAAAAAAAAAAGGTTTGGGCTGGAGAGACCATGGTAGTTAAGAGCACTTGTTCTTGCAGAGGGCCCAAGTCTAGTTCCTGGCACCAATGTTAGTCAGCTCACAACTACCTGTGACTCCAGCTCCGGGGGATTCAACACCTTTGGCTTCCAAAGGTACCTGTGTGCATGTGCACATATTCAAACATGCATGTGCACATAACTAAAAATAATAAAAATAAATCTTTTTAAAAATTCACAAGATTTGGGGAGAAAAATCAGCTAGAGTTTGTTTGTAGCAGGAAGTCTGTCTCAGACACAGATCCTGGGCATGTTTGAGAAGAAACCCTAATACGTAGAGAATGTGGAGGGACTGCCCAAGCTGAAGGAGAGTAGTTATCTGGGACAGAGAGCCTGGGCCTGAGGAAAAGAGCAGCAGCAGGACTGGAGCCAGGCGACTGAAGACAAGAACGGGTGGTAAGACTGGAAGACAGGCTCAGACTGGACAGGATGCAGAGCTGAGCTCCTGTCTGGGGCAGGCATGCCCTGCCTGTGCTGACCCCAGGAAGCAGTTGAGGCCACACTTCCGTGGGTGGGAGAGACCAAAGTCCAGATTCTCAAAATAAAGTGAGTCAGAGGTTCCTCACATGATTAATTATTCATTTTTCTCCGAGGGAAGTGGAAAACACCTCAAGCTGTGTGGCTTTACAGAGCAGTCAATGATCTTTCTTTTTTTGTTTAAATTTGTTTGTAAGAAAGTCCTATGATTCCAGAATATTCTCATGCTGTTCTTAGTCATTATCACGCCCCGGCATCCATTTTCAATTTTGAGTGTTGAGCTGGATGATTTTTATGGCATCTTGGCTAAAGATAAATGAAAGGTAAGATTTATTTTATTTTATTTTTTTTGAGTATAGAGAGAACGCCTTGAAGTTTGCCTTAAATCAGAAAAGGAACCTTTTAGTGAGATTTAATTAGGCATACCATTTTCTTTTTCTAAATATGCACACAAGCACTAATTAGGCATTCTGCATCATGTATACTGGCATTATCTACAAATGATGAATAAAATTCTTAAGTACTCTGTTTGTTACTTGCATGAAGCCATTCAGGAGTCTGTGGGCAAGCTCACAAAAGTGTGTAACAGATCTGAGACTTCAAGGATTCAGTGACTAATAGAAAACAGCAAGGCTCTCAATTCATCAAGGAAAGCACTTATTCTTAGGGTATGAATTCAAGCACCGGAAAGGTTTTATATGCTGTTTTTAATCCATCCACCTTGTATTGTGCATCAAGAAGTGAACACAACCCTTGTAGGTGGATTCAGAGGGGGTAGGCCTGGAGAGGTTTAAATGGTGTTGCTTTTAGAATGGGATTCCCTGTAGGACGAGTGTGCCTCTCAGGGCATCTCCAGCATCTGAGAGTCAGGAGTGCCCAGCAGCTGAGGAGTGTGGGGACTTTCTGCCCTGAACAATGACTATGGGAATTATTTTCTCTCTGTTACCCAGCTTTTCATATGAGGATAGCAATAGGAACTAACCTCCAGGGTATCAGCTAGGATTGAATCAGATTTTTACAAAGCATTTAATCCAGGACCTAGCAGTTTTAAAATCTTGGCTATTGTTAGAGACTGATTGAGTGATATTTTGCAATCAATTCTAGAAGAAAAGGTTGCTGGCTTTGTGAATTTGTGTGTATGTATGTATGGTGTGTGTGTGTGTTTGTGTGTGTGTGTGTGTGTGTGTGTGTGTGTGTATGTGTGTGTGTGTGTGTGTCTGTATGTGTGTGTGTGGGTTGTATACACCAGTAAATGTATAGGGAAAAAGGAGAGGTCTAATAGGATACAGGAATGTGTATTAATGATGTAGTTCCTCCCTTGGAATTTTTTTCTGTTCCTGTTGCATTCCTCAGATAAACCCTCTCTCAACCATTTCTATTTTTCTTTTCTCTGATGTGCCCCATACATCTAAATAATATGCTAGCATGACATTTCTTGATTCATCAGCTTTAGGTAATGCTTATTTTTTCACTCTGTTGTATAGGCATTGGGGGCTTATTTATTTCACAATCCCACCCTCATTCCTCCTTTTCTTCCCAGTATTTGAAGATCATAGCAATATTTTATTCCTCTGGTCCCCATAGTTATAATTTCCCGGCATCCATCACATCTTTGTGAGTGTTTTGTTCTTTTAATTTTAGACACTCCCTTGAGGCTCCCCTACGACCTGACACTCTGTGCTCCTCTCCGCCTTCCTCTCTGGTTTCTGAATTCCATCTCTGTGTCTTTATCTCAGGATAAGCTCCCTAAAAAAACAGGACCTTAGAGGGAGTTCTTGGCATGTGATTTGCAGAGGGTCCATCTGAGTGACTCTCTGTGATAGAATTATGGCAGGACAAGAGAAGAAGCCACAGGAGACTGGCTGATGTCTAGCTTTGCCTGCTCAGAGGGGAGTTGGGGACTGGAATTGCAGCTTTACAGTCACTGATAAAATGTATTCTTACTGCTCCAGGGTGGAGTGTGACAACAGATTAAACATAACAAATAGACTGAAGAAGAGATGATAGGTAGATAGATGATAGATGGATGGGAAGATAGATGAATATATAGATAATGGATGGGCAGGTAGATAGAAGATGGATGAACAGATAGTGATATAGATAATGGATGGATGGGTAGATGGATGGATGGGTAGATATATAGATGAGTGATACATATATAGGTAGATATTAAATTGATAAGTTAGTAGATAGATAGATAGATAGATAGATAGATAGATAGATAGATAAAGGATACATGGAAGATAGTCAAGTAGATAAATATACCAATAAATCATGGATGGATGAGTAGATAGATGAATGAATGAGGAACAGAAAGATAGATGGGTAGATAGAGTATAGATTAGTAAGTGGATGGGTAGACAGGCAGATAGTTGATGGATAGCTGAGTAGATAGGTAGGTAGACAGAAAAATGATGGATATACAGTAGATGACTTACTTAGCCTACCTCATTTCTGCAAGTTAAGTCCCATTTAATAAATGCTTTATTTTATTTTGTTTGTCTTAAGGTTGTAATAGTGTGACCTGGCAATAATTTTGTGACTTAGTCTGAAATCTATCCCATCCTAACATATGTGATGAGAAATTGCCTTTTTGGAAGCAGAATGGGAAACATATATCAATGACTGATAGCCCCTGGCCTGGATGATTCACTGCAGAGAATTAGGGGACAGGCTTGTGTGAACTTGGAGCAGAACTATGCACATAGTGCAAGGAAGTAGAGGCAGACATTTGACTCAAGGAGCATAGGGGTGGGTATATGGGGATATGAAGCCATGGGTAAGACTTGAACTTGCTGGTGGAAGGGGTGATCATGTAGTCTGCATTCCCTAACTGTGGGCTCACGTCACTTCTAGTGATGGAGGTCTGTCAATGGCAGCCTATTGTAAAGTGTATGAAAAGCAATCAACAGTTGATTGTGTTACAAAATGCTAAATGACTTGATTAAATGAAAGTGTCCAAGTGCAGTTGCCTTGAGGCTAGGTAGTAGTGATGGTTTCTCTATTCAGGATGTGGTGATCCTCAGACTTCCCAATCCTGGCAAAATTACAGACTGTCTGGTGGGAAGATGGTGGCTGTGAAGACTTGACAAACTTTAGCTTCAAGTCACATGGGGGCAAGGAGACTATGGTTCTGTCAGTAGCTTCTTAAAATGGTCTGTGGTTCACCCTGTTTGTTCAGTTAAGGTTGGTGTAGGTAAAAGCCAGATTACTTGGTCTGGGTTACTTCCAAGGGAGCGGTCATTGAGCTTTGCTCTCTGGAAGAAATAGAATGGAAAGAAAAATCAATGGGTCTTGGAACGACAGATGTCCAATACTGTATTTGTTTTTTAAAGACTTATTTTATGTCTGTCTGTCTATGCCTATGTGAGTGAGTGCAGTGCCCACAGATGCCAGAAGAGGGTGTTGGATCCCCTGAAGCTGGAATTGCAGGTATTTGTGAGCCTCCTCATGTGGGTCCTGAGATTTGAACACTGGTCCCCTGATAGCAAGTGCTCTAGATATTTCAAATGAGAGAGTGGCTTGTACAGAAAAAAGCAAAACCCTTGGTTATCTTTTGAGATGGGGATCTCACCAGCTAAGGAGAAGTTATCATGTGCCAACTTGGGTGTTGAGATTCATCCTACCAAGTAGTTGTGTCCCCATGAGCACGACAGGACAGCTCATAAGAGACTGCGGAGAAATTTCATACCTGAGAAACTGAATTCAGGCTCCTCAATCCATCCTGTCCTCCTGAAAGAATGAGCAGTAAATAAAACATAAGCCACTCATGTGCATATTTCAAATTTTAGTGCAGATAAAAGGCATTTTACTCTGGGCTGAAGATGAAATTCCTGGCCCAAAGCAATGCCTTTTAACAAATGGACCAGTTTCCCGGTGCCAGGTGCCAACAAGGAGGTGTGAAAATGGATTCATTTGTCATTTTAAAACCAGGGAAAGGCAGGAGGTGTTGGGATTATGCTGAAGTGAAACTACAGGTAGAAAGTGTCACAGCTGATGTGAAGAATGCTAGCACACTTCCCTGGGATGGGTGACTTGAGACCTGGGAGTACTTTGATAAGAGGTGTTCATATTCTGTATGCATTTGATTGACATGTATTTATCTGCCAATCATTAATAGCTGTCTCTGCTTAATTTTTCATGACAATGCCTAAAAACTCTTCCTCTGACTGTGGTAATAGGTCTCTCTCTCTCTCTCTCTCCCCATCTCTCTGTCTGTCTGTCTCTGCGTCTCTGTCTGTCTCTCTCTCTGTCTCTCTCTGTCTCTCTCTCTCTCTCTCTCTCTCTCTCTCTCTGTGTGCATGTGTGACTTTCTCTCCCACTTTCCTGAAATACCTTCAAAGGCTACCCTTGCCCACAACCCAGGTCTGATTCTGACTTGGTTTTAGACAGTTTAAAAAGGAGACCTAGAACACCTTTCTAGATTCCATAGCCCACTGTTGAGGCAGAAGCTTGGAGATGTTAACGTACTTAATGCATCTAAGTTTTCCATTGCTGTATGAGGAATGACCATAAACAACAGATTAACACAATGCAAACACACTCTTGTTTCTACGGCCCAGGAGTCTGGGTGCGGTTTAATTGGTCTTCTGCATAGGGTCTCTTACCCATGACCTAGGGAGTAGCATGCCATGCTTTCTGAAGCTCGGAGTTGTCTTCCAAGCTCATGAAATGGTTGTTGATAAAACTTAGTTCCTTCCAGTTGTTGATGAGGAAGGTCTTGTATTGTCTGTGGTTGTAAATCAACAGTCATTTGTAGCTCCTGTGGTTCTCACAGTTCTATACCAAGGGATTCTCCTACAATCCTTCTTCCAACATGAGTAACATACCCTGCTTCTTCAAAGCCAGCTGGAGAACCTTGCTTGAGTAAGTAGAGTCTTACACCATCTAACCTTGTGGTTTAGAAGCAGGCTACCACTCAAGTAGAGAACATGACATAGTCCTGTAGGTACCAGGGCAAGAAAAACAGGAGCCATCTTGGAACTCAGCATCCCTTTACTGTGGTAACAAACAACCTGTAATTTTCATGCCATAAAACAATGGCTTATATCTGTCAGGAGTCTGCTGGGCACTGAAGCGATCTGAAAGGGGGCTCTAAATCCATAGTCCATTATTGCTATGGTAAGAAAAATGAAAAACAATAAATCTTGCTTCCATTCAAATCTCTGTGACTGAGGCCAAGAGCAATGGCTACTTCCTCCTATAAGAGAAGAATTGTCCTGCCTGGTGTCCTAGTGGGAAGCAGAGCATTTTGGTTTTCACCGAACACAAAAGGGCACTGACTTGTCCTCTAATTAAAAGTCTGCTCTCTTCCCATGGTCTGTAGAGAGCTGACCTCCGCCTCATGCTTTGGTCCCTGGCTCACGTGTTCACACAGCTTTCAGCCCTAGGCTAGTTACCAAATCACTCCTATGCTATAAGGCACAGCCTAGAAACCAATTTCTCAGTATTTTCTGATCTGTCCCATAAAAATTAAAATTTCCTACCCTGGCCTTGTGGTACACACCTGTAATGTTATCATTAAGGAAGCAGAAGCAGGGGATTGCTGTAAGTTTGAGATCAGTCTTACCTATGCATCAAGTCCCAAGCCAATCAGGACTGCATGCATAGTCAGACCCTATCTTAATAAAATGTGGAAGGAGGGTACTGGGCCAGTGGCTCAAAAAATAAGAGCTTGTTTGAGGACCTGAGTTTGAATCCCCAGCCCATATGAAACAAGTAGCACGATTATATACCCGTGTAACACCAACATTGGGGGTAAAGACAGGCAGATCCCAAGAGCTTGCTGGCTAGCCAGCCCAGCTGAAAGGGCAAGCTTGCAGTTTTATGAGAGAGACTGTCTCAGGGGAATACAGTAGAGAGTGCTAGAAGACACTTGGCCTGTGAATGCCCATATACTCATGTGTCTACCTTACACACCGAAAGAAAAGGAGAGAGAAATAAAGTTTCCCCTTTCTGATTTGATATGATGCTCCTCTGTAGCTATGGTTTCATGTGTCGTTCTCCTGTGTTTTGCTGCTGAGGCAGGGTCTCATGTCCAGTGTATCTTATGTAGACCCTGACATTTTCTCATTTCCCTTCGCTAGCACACCAGAGATGGCTTACTTCCCACGTAGGATCATGAACCCCTGGGCGAGAGGAGTCTGCCACGATGATTTCTTAGAGGTAGTCAGTACAGGGCTACATTCAATGTGGCTCTGAAGCAATCTGTTCCCAAGAAGGTCGACTTATAAGGTGGTTTTAAAAAGTCTTTGCATTATTGAAGGCCAGGGCTCCTCTAATTCCCTTCATTCATCAGAGTTCTACATTTTCCCCCAGCGAAACTCTTTTCTGATGATAATTTAAATCCCTCTTGAAGGTCTTTCTTCATCCAGAAATGAGAAAATTGCAGCTTCTACATAAGATGCAATGGATATGAGACCCACCCATTAAAGCAACACAAATAATAACAAATAGAAACAAATCTTAGGCTGTGGTCACAGTTGAATGAGCTTAGTGATTGGAAATTTTTTATTTTAAGCACGGACTCCTTTACTCAAACAGAATCTTAAGCAGGGCACAAAATGCAAACTACTATGACAACAAAAAACACTTGTTGTGGGGTGGGAGAGATAGTTCAACAATGAACTTCTTACATTCCCAGTACCCACATGGTGGTTAACAATTACCTGTAACCCTAATTTGAAGGGTTCTGACTTCATCTTTTGGCCTCCACAGGTACTTGGCATATACATGGTACACATAACGTATATCCAGGTAAACAAACATTCACATAAAATAAAATCTAAAAACAAAAAAGTTGTTCTGGCTGGAGTGAGAATGATTGGCCCAGTGTTCTGGTTACTCAAAATCTCATGATTATTTTCCAATAACAAGGCCTCAGGACCCTGCATTCAGAGCTAGAGGTTTAGCTTGAGTCTTCTTGATATTGATTCAAATTTTGTATAGTTTAGTCAAGAACATTTAAGATAGAAACAAAAGATATGCAGATGGATAGATGGGAACCCTGTCTTACTAAATGCCTTTTTAGCATCTCCTCTATGGAAGTTTGACTGACATTGGGTTAGAATGAGCACCATCACACAGGTGACAGATAGTAGAAGCCACACTAGAATGGTCAGCTTTGTGTCTTCCTGTTTATCTTGGGTTTCCACTTCAGTTGTGTCTGTTTCTGGGGCTTAGCAGAGTCAAGGTTAAAGAAGGACTGGGTAATTTTCCAGTCTCAGGGTTTTGTGCAGGAGATCTGACAGTTGACTTCCCACTGAGATCAAAGCCAGCTGCAGTCTAAGCTCACAGCCAGCGGCTCCTGTGAAGGTGTGTGGCAACCCTGTTTGCACACCTTGAGTTCCTGGAAGACTTAGTCTCGTCAAACGCAGGAGGAAAATGAGCTGGAGCCCTCACTCTTGCAGGGAACTCATCTATATTTCATGTGAATCGGCGTTGCTGGGCATAGAAAAAGACTGGAAAGGCTCAGCTGGTCTGAACTCCCAAGCTGCACTTCCACTAGGTGGTCTTGGGGGGACTTTGCCATCATTGGTCGGTTTTTCCTCCCACATGTGAATGACTTCAATCCAACCACAGTCCCTTGACAGCTACTGCCGCTAGCAAACAAGCACCTCAGATGATGGGAAGTTACTTGCTGTTCCGAGCTTAGAAAACAAGTGGGGGCATTTGCTGATAGTTGAAAAAGTCCAGAATCTTATTAGATGTCTTCTCTGACAGAGCGTGACACTTGATAAGGCGGCAACAGCATCAGTCTGGGTCAGTTACATATTTACTTATTTCCTGGGCTTCCGAGAGCTTGAGACACTGGTTTTCATTGCATAGTTGTTTGTAATGATCTCTAATTTCACTTGTGCAAATTCAAGTCTCATTACTAGGGACTTGAACATTCACTCTCAATGACAATGCCCATTGATCAAGGGCTCAGTCAGTACAAGCTGAATCGTTCAGTGAATGAGCAAGCCCTGCCTGGACCCTGCCTAGGAGGAGATGGATGTACTGTGCCCCACAGTAAGGACAGGAACAAAAGCATACAAAGGATGAGGGATGCTGGACAGGTAGGAATTCAGGGATCTGAGCAACTGATATTAAAACTGTAATTTACCAGAGAAAGCCCTTTTCCCATTCTGTGTGGATCACATGTCTTCTTGACATGAGTCCTGTTGCTAACTGGGAACATTGTAGCCCTGTAGAAACAAACAGTTTTTTGTACAGTAAAATTATTTCTGCCTAGAGCCAAAATCACTACTTTCCTCTCAACCTGTGAAGAAGACACAAGCACAGAACATTCTCCTCAGAGATGCAAGCCCCTAAAATACCATTCTCACTGGGAGAACAAATCTTCCCACACTCCTCCTTGAGAATGTCAAACCTATTTCTTTTCTCTCTTTCTCTTTGACCATGATTCACCCCCAGCAATCCTCCTGAAAGAGTCCCATTTCAAGATGAAATCTGTCACCAATTAACAAAAGCAAATCAATAGCCCCACTATTTAAACCTCGCTGATGTGCGATATACAGGATATCATTTTTATGGGAATTCAGAGATAACCCACTACACTGCAGTTTTCATCTTCACATAATTGTCTGTAATGATCTTTAATTCTACTGTTGTGCAAATTCACATCCCAGTACTCAGAACTTGATTAATTGAACTTTAAGCTCTCAATTACAAATTAGACTAGGAAAGTTTGAAGGTAACTTACATTCTGTTCTGTAAAACATGATAAATAGGCAATGCTCATTTCTCAATTCCATTCTGTTTTGGGAGGATAGATTTACATTTTTGAGTATCACTTTGATATTATCAAACTATTGTTCATATAGAATCAGGCTGGGGCCAATTTGCTTGCACAGGCAATTTGCTCTCTCCCAGCCTTCTCTTCAGCTTCCCTTCTTCCTTCCTTCCTTTCTTTCTCTCTCTCTCCCTCCCTCTATTCCTTCTCCCCTTCCCTTCCTTCATGGAATCTTTAGTCTGGACTAAACCTCTACTTAGAGGTTGGTCATCCAAGACCAAATGATACATAAATCCGTAGTACTCATAGAACTGAAATATTTTAGATTTATATATTTTTATTTTATGTATCCGAATGTTTTGCTTACATGTATGTATGTACACTGTGTATGCCTGTTGGAAGAGGAGTTCAGAAGAGGGTGTTTGATCCTCTGGAGAGATGACTCTGTGGTTAAGAGCACTTGTTCTCTTACAGAGGACCCAGGATCAGTTCCCACCACCCACATGGTGTCTCACAGCCATCTGTAACTCCAGTTCCAGGGGTTCCCACACATTTCTCTGAACTCCTTGGGTACTCATAGGATTTAAATTCTAGGTAGAAAGAGAAAACAATGACAGAAGGAAACAAGCAAGCACAACAGAAAGACAGTGAGGTGAAAAAAGATGAAGGGGGTTATATGACTCAACAGGCCATTTGAAGAGAAGGACCAAATACTGCTATTCTAAAGAGAAAGTAAAACAGCAATCACATGACTCTGAATGACATTCTGCCACACTCATAGATTAGTGCTTTGCTCAGCCATCATCAGAGAAACTTCCTCCTGCCATAGATGGAAATAAATACAGAGACCCACAGCCAGATATTAAGAAGAGAGTGAGAGACCTTGGAACACTCAGCCCCAAAATATATGTCTCAATCAAATCCTCCTCTACCAGGGCCCGAGGGACCCTGTAGAAGAAGAGGCAGAAAACATTTGAGAGCCAGAGGGCATGGGGGACACCAAGAAAACCAGGCCCTCTAAATCAACATGATCAAAGCTCACTTGAACTCACAGAGGCAGCATGCACAGGGCCTGTATAGGGGTCGGTATCAGGTCCTTTTCCATATATAATATGGCTCCCAGTTCAGTGTTTTTGTATGATTCCTGAGTGTGTGAATGAGTGTGTCTCTGATTCTTGGGCCTTTTGGGGGGCTCTTTTCTTCCTGTTGGTTTGTTTTGTCCAATGCCAACGTGTTAGTTTTTATCTCATTATATTTTATTTTGCTGTTATCCCTTAGATGCCTGTTTTCTAGTGAGAGACAGAAAGAGAGTAGATCCAGATGGGACCTGGGAGGTAGGAAGGAATTAGGAGTAGAGGGAGGGGAAGATATAATCAGGATATATTATGTGAAAAAAAACTATTTTCAATAAAAGGGGGGGAAGCAGGAGGAGGAAGAAAACCCAGTGCTTGTGGAAAAGGAAGGAGGTGGACATCGCTGGATGGAGTGGGTGGGGCTGGGGAGGTGATAGAGGAAGCTGTGGAGGAAAAGACAAGGCTTGACTGACTGAGTTTTGGGGACCATAATCAGGATTTTTCAAAAGGAGGCGTGAGTCACTAAAGAGGACAGAAAGGATATTTATTTGTTTGTTTTTTTAGTTTCATCTCTGCCATCATTTTTGTTTCTTTTCTTGTGGTGGATAAATCAATTCAACTTTCTGGATGTCAATGTAGCAAGAAACATTTTTGTATCACAAATAATCCAGCCTGAGTCATTCCTTTGTGGCAGTGATTGTGAAAGCTGGCCTTGCTTTTTAATTTCACTGACTATTAGTACAATAGGAAAGTAGTCATGAGGAGTCATTGAAGAATACATTTGCCCACTGACACCATTTAAAAAGGGCAATTTTTTTAAAAAAAAAATGTGTTTTTCCCCCATGGGGGTAAGGCTTGTAACCTGAAAACTTCCCCCTTCTTTCTTCTGTTTGATTGTAGTGCTATTTAATATATATCCTGTATATAAAGTATAATTTTAAAAATAAAAAAATCTAATGTTGGAAACTATTGTGAGGAAGCAGTTTAAAAATCCGTCCTGTGTTAAAAGTGGAGGGTATTGGAGACAGGAGATGGTTTGAGGATTTCAGTGCTCTGGGCTGGAGATACTAGTGGCCTGGGCCAATGGACCACACAGGTGCGTGTGGTATGCTGAAGGGATGCTCTCCTGTACAGGTGGTGGAGGCTGACAGGTGAACAGCTTGCACAGTCCAGCCCTTCTAGAGTCTAGAATCTGGGCCATAACCCCATTGAGGATAGGAAGCCCCAGCCCTGTTTAGCATCAGGAAGTAGCAATTAATAACTCAGTGGTACCCATCGAGCTAGCTAGCTATTTCCCATAGAATTTTATAATTATACCTAGCAAGTTTCAGCCTTAATAGTTATTATGACATAGTAAAAAACATATAGAATTCTAAAATGACCACAGGAAATATCTGAGGTTTCATTTAGTTTTCAGATGTCTGTCAGCTGAACTCAAACACAGTGCCTGCTCTCATCTAAGCCATTATCAGTGTTTTCAAAGGACGGACATTTGAAGCCTCAAATTTGTTTTAGAGGTAGAGATATTATCCTGTTTTGTCCCTCACTGTATCCCACATTTGCCTTCTCCCTTTCAGTCTTGAACAATGTCCAAATCTGTGGTTTGCTTATCACTCCTCTGTGGGGTGTGGCTGAAACCCACAGAGACTGTTCGGGAAGTGGAGAGATTAAATAAGGGATTGGCAATAAATTATTGCTGCCATTGCTATTTTGTGGAAGTTTTGTATACGTCCTTTTGCTTGTGATACCAGGAAGCTCAAAAGCTACAACGACCTGGATTTTTGAAGTAATGATATGTATGCATATACACACACATATATGGAAGTTAGTACTTTCTTTTCTATTACATATGCTTCCTTTTCCTTAGTACATTTTATTGTAATCCACTTTAAATATTTTGTTTATAGTTGATACTTTAATTTCTACCTTGTAGAGCCAGAGACTGAACCTAGGGTTTCAGACATACTAGGCAAGTGCCACACCACTGAAAAATAACCCTTACCCTTTTGCACTGTCTATGCAAAAAACAAAAACAAAAACAAAAACAAAAACAAAAAAACAAAGGGTCTCACTAAATTTCCCAGATTGGCTGAGAATTCACTCTGTAGCCAAGGCAGACCTTTGCATCCTTTATCATCAACCTCCTGAGTATCCGAGTTCATAAACCTGGATCACTAACGCAAGCTTCAGCAGGCATCTAGAGAGCTGGATAAATATTTCCCTTGTGAGATATAAATATGAGCATGAATGATTTCAGTCTCTGGAATTGAGATAGATGAAACTTCAATCCAACCACAGTGTTTGAGAGGGTGTAATCCCAAGATCTCCCCGTATTGCTACGGTTGGAATTTAACAACATACAACCCCGTGTCTCACTCCTCCTTGTAGACAAGATGACACTGGGCATCACAGTGATGACACAGTCTCTGAAATCCAGCATCCTTCCTGTTGGACAGAACTAGGCCACACACAAGAGGCACCTAGGTGAGCAGCACACTGAATGCCTAACACTCAGTGGCTTCATTTATCTCAAGTCCCAATCCTCAATGCCCTTCCCATGCTGTGTTTTGTTTAAGGGAAGCGTGAGGCAATGGTGTTTATTTTGTCAATAGCATTGAGAAAAAAGATTTTTTTAAGTTCTTTGATCCTAAATACAACTGTATTTTGCAAACTAAAGAGTTATTTAATTAAAAGATCTGAGGAAGTAATTAACTGTAAGCTTGGTTCCCTTGGAGAGTGTGTGCAATTCAAAACTGCCATGTTTACCCATGTTCATCTATGTGTTCATCATATGCACTTTAGTGAGCGAAGGTTTTCTATCTACTAAATTTTCTGTGGTGTTCTAAGGTAACATAAGAAGGCAGGTGACCTAAGGAAGTTTCTATGAATTGTGAATGTTGAATATGAAATATTACTTGCTGAAATGAAAAGACTTCCATTAAAACTTGCATTGACAAACAAAATTATTGTAATCTCTTGAGCATGAGCCACAAGATTCAGGGTCTAGTTTGCTTTCATTAATCACTGTGTATTTCTCTATGTGCGAATTCAATTATGAACTCATGTGTCTGAGTCCTCTCTGGCTTGCTCCCCTCAGAAGGACACTGTTGGGCTTTTATTGGGCTCCCATGGATCACTCCTATCCTTTCTCACTGACTCCTGACTTCAGACGTGTTACCACAAACAGGTCTGTGTAGAGCTGACATGATGCTCTTTCTCTGTGAATGAAGGCTGTACAGGAAATTCTTCAAGGTTTCTCTGTATTTCTTATTCCCTGCTCAGGAGCTTCCCTGACCCTGAATTCCCAGTAACCTTCTATGCTGTCCAGAAGTGTAAAGCTCATAAGCACATGGGGTCACTTGGGACGGTGTGTATGTGTGTGTGTGTGTGTGTGTGTGTGTGTGTGTGTGTGTGTGTGTATGATATGCGTGTATGATATGCGTGTATGTATGTTTGTGTGTGTGTATATATATATGTGTGTATTTTTGTTAATGGGGATGTTTGTTTACTTTCTGCTACTGTGGCAAAGTATGTGAGGCAATCTCCTTAAAAAGATGGGAGGTTTGTTTGGAGTCATGTTGCGAGAGGTTTTAGGCTGTGGTCACTTGGTCCTGTTGCTTTGGACTATGATGATACCATGTGTTTTGATGCAAGTATGTGGCCAAGGCGGTCTATTCACTTCAGAATGACCAGGAAGCAAAGAGAGACAGGAAGGGGATGAGTGCCAATATTCCCTCAAGGGTGCAACACCAGTGAGCTAACTTCCTTCCGCTAGGCCCCACGTCCTAAAGGTTCCAACACTTCTCAGTAGCACCATGAGCCAGCAACCACACTTTGAGCACATGGACTTGTGGGACACCTGTGATCCAAACTCCTGTCATTCCAGCCACCACTCTGGAAGCAGAGGCAGGAGAATCAAGAGGTCAAGGCTAGTGGCTGAAGAGGCAGCTTAGCAGTTAAGAGTACGTATTGCTCTTCCAGAGGACCCGGGTTCCATTTCCAGCACCCACATGGTGACTTACTGCAACTCCAGTTACACGGGATCCAAAGCCCTCTTCTCACCCCTAAGAGCACTGCGTGTGCATCACATGGTGCACAGACATGCAT
This sequence comes from Peromyscus aztecus, assembly GCA_902168405.1. NCBI lineage: Eukaryota > Metazoa > Chordata > Mammalia > Rodentia > Cricetidae > Peromyscus > Peromyscus aztecus. The sequence goes on from CABHPQ010164098.1 coordinate 30,374, forward strand.
GCAAGCAAAACACCCACGCACACCAAATAGAAATAAATACATAGTCTTTTAAAAAAAACTTAAGGAAACGATAGCTAGCCTGGGCTACAGAGGGAGTTCAAGACCAGCCTGAGCAACTTAGTGAGATCCTGCCTCAAAGTAAAATCTGTAAATGGGCTGGAGGCAGTGCTCACTGGTAGAGTACTTCCCATTAAGCCAGAGCCTCCGAGTCCACAGTAAAGAAACAAAAGGCTGCAGCAAAGCTGAAGAGGGAGAAAGGAAGGATTAGGAGGAAACTGCTCCATCCAGGCTTTTGTGAAGTTAAGACTTCCCCTGCCACATTAGAAAGAGAGGAAAAGAAAACTCAAGACAAGAGAAGCCCTTGTGCCTGCCCGAGTGGATGAAATAAAGAGTTACGACTGGCCCTGACCCTTCCTGCTTGCTGTTGGTCATTTCATTTAAATCCTGAGACTCTGCCCCAAGTTTTAACCAGTCCCTAGAAAAGGGTTGAATTAGGTCCAAGAAGAGGAGGGTAGAAGGGTCAGGAAGGAGGTGAAATGATGCTCCCAGGTAACGCAATGCACTCAGATCAATTCCTTCCCTCCCAACGGGAGATAAGTTGTAATTACAGTAAAAATATCCACTAGTTATCCCTGCCTGGCTCACTTCCAAACTAGAAAAAAATGTTTTCTCTTGTTCTCTATCAGATTAAAAATAAACCTCTAGAAAATTTCCCTGTGGCATTTTTGCCTAAATGTCGATGAAAAAATTTAGGGTTTATATTTTGATGATGCGCATATATAGGTATGTGACCATAGGTTCAGTGCCCACAAAGGCCAGGGAAGGGCATTGACTCTCCTGGGTTCTGGTTAGGGACTTGTGAGCCACTTGATGTGGGAGCTGAAAATGAACTCTGGCCCTCTGCAAGAACGGAAAGCACTCTTGACCTCTGAGCCATCTCTCCAGCCCAGAAATTTTGCCGTTGTTCGGAATTAAAATATTTAGTATTCTGGGAAACTTAATGAAGATCAAAATGTTTATCTCACATACCGCTTGGCATTTTCCAAGTATTAGGTTAAAATGCTATGCTGAAAAAAAGTATGCCAACAGATTGCTTTGGAAGGATTTCACAATTTCACAGTGACACTTGCCAAGCAAAACGGCTGAGTAAACACAAGCAGAGGGCGAGCTTATCTCCTTTCAGGTCTTCATGCATGCGGTAGGAAGGTTCCCAGAGGATGCTGAGCACTGGGCAGGGAGATTGTCATGTCCCACAGTCAACCAAAGTGTGTAGGGTTATGAGCCATCTTCAATTCCAGCTTGTGGAAAACGCTTCCTCCAGTGTCCATGGTCCAGGTATTCTAGCATTTCACTGCAACCTGGAGTCACTTTGGACTGCATCATGTAGATACAAAGCTACAAGGAAAGAATCTCTTGAAAAAAACAAAAAAACTTTGTCTCACGATTCAAGAAGTATCAAGTGGATGGATAATCCAGGCCTCCTACAGCTGCTAGGTGATGCTTTGTGCCCATGTGTGATTATGAGACAACCACCCCACTCCAGATTTGTTTTCATCTTCCAAACCCTGTCTTTCTGTCTCTCTCTGTCTCTGACTCTCTCTCTCTTCTTTATCCTCTCCCTCCTCTTTCAGTTCCCCCTTCTTCATCTCTTCCTCCCTTCTTTCATTTGATTTCTGAGACAAAGTCTCAATGTCTAAGTAAGGTTAGCTTCAAATACCTGATCTCCTTGCCACAGCCTCCTGAGTTCTGGGGTTACCGGAATGTACCACCACCCCCAGCTTAAAATACCTATTTCTAATGTAATTGATCAGGCTTCATCTAATCTCACTACACAACACAACCTTCTATTTTTTCAAGTGAGAGCAGGACATTAAGATTTTTGCCTCTCTGTCTTTTGTATTGCAGGAAGGCGAGTGAAAAGGAATGGTAGCGAAATGTGAGAAGGAAAAATCAGAATATTCCTTAGAAAGCTCAACTCTGAAGCAAAACCAGCATCAAATTTCAAGTTCAGAGCCACCAAGGTACAAGCATGTGAACACATCCCCACACAAGCACTGAGAGCCTCATTGATTTTATTAATTCTCCCTTCAACCTTTAACTGACTCAGGACTCTAACAACTTGCTTGGATATGAATGTACGTGGGTTCTTGAGACAACTTGTTTTTCACCTGTAATATGAAAAATGTTTAATCGTGTAAGGGATATGGAAAACATGCTGTTTTTTACTTGTATTCATTGTAATCATTCACTTGGAAAATAGAATGTAACCACATTGTAATTTTTATATTGCTTGAAAGATTTTGCTGAGTATAAACTGTAAGGGAAAAAATAGACAAGAGAAGAAAAACACCAGGAAAGATGTAGAAGGGAAATGTAGAAGGAAGACATCAAGAGAGAGACAGAAGGGATATATCTGGATAGAAGTAAGAAAATAAATAAAGAAAATGATAGGGAGACACTAAAGGTGTGTGTGTGTGTGTGTGTGTGTGTGTGTGTGTGTGTGTGTGTGTGTGTGTGTGTGTGTGTGTGTGTGTGTGCTCCCTTTCTCACCGGCCCCAGAGAAATAAGTTTTGCTCCCTCAGATAGGAAAGTCAAGTTGAGTGATTATTTCACCAACTCCGTGGCTTCCCCCTCAATCCCTGAGCTGCTGAAGGCTGGTTCTAATGGCAGCGGTAATTCTGTCCCCTGCTACTACCAATACTCCAAGTGGAACTACAGGGGGAACATTCTTGTCCCATGTACGCAGTTTCTTTCCTCAGAGATAAGTGTTTCTGTCAGTGAATCTGAGTATCCATCATACCAGCATGGAAGCTTTTCAGTCCTGTAAGTCACTTTACGTATGTGACCAGACACTTGTCTCTAAGTTGATAGGGAGGAAGTAATACATCACGCATTCTTTGTTGGTGGAACAGGTTCAGAAGCCAGAGCTCTTATTCCAATCTCATTAACAGCTTTGCCTGGGGTCTTGTTCAAGTAGCTCGAATTTCCTGATCCTTGGCACATTCATTTCTAAAACTGAGCTCACAGCATCTAATATACCAAGCTGTCCATTGAGGAGACTTGGATCACACCATATACATCATGGCTGCCCTAGTTACATTCTGTTGCTGTGAAAAATAACACCATTCCAAACAACTTATGGGAAGAAAGAGTTTATTAGGCTTATACTTTCAGGTTATAGTTCATCACAAGGGTCGTCTGGGCAAAAATCAAACATGAACTTGAAGCAGAGATCATGGAAGATGCTGCTCATTGGCTCTCTCCATGACTCATCTCAGCTAGGTTTCTTGTACAGTCAAGTACCACCTGCCCAGGGAATAGTGCCACCCAAACCAATTTAAAAGCAAGAAACATATCCACGGGTCAGTTTGGTCTGTGAAGTCCCACAATCAGATGACTCGAAGCAGTGACTACTCGACAGTTGTAAGTAACTGGGATGATGGTCATATGCAAAGCTAAAGAACCCCACAGGAACACTCATTGTTTAGAATGAGGTTTATCCAGCAATCAGCCTACTAGGCAGATCTGAGTGGTCACCTGTTTTTAACCATCACACTTGACTGGATAATTTAATATGCATATTGCTCCTAAATGCTTTTGTGCTAAATTTAAGACTTTCCCCAGAAACCACGGCTTGAAAAGACTAAATACTATAATAGAAATGTTCTGACCTTCAGTCTGGAAGGAGAAAATGACTTTCAGTAACACTAAAGAGAGAAAACTCTCATCCCTAATCAGCCTCCGGAGAGATTAGCCAACATTCACTCTGCACATCCCTACTCCTCTCCACAGGAGTGCAATGCCATCCACACCAAAGAACTGAGTAGCAAGGAAAAACGGAAATGGGGACGGATTAAAAAATATTCCTTTAAGTATGCATCATACACAGCTGTTGAACTAAAATTTGGTTATAATTTTGTTAGAACAAAAGCGTTGTGGCTATCAAGATCGATGCTTTAAACATCTATGCAGAAATGTCTCCAAACAGAATTATCTCAAGAAGAATAGCTTCTGCCTCGTCAACTTGTGTCCCCAGACCAGCTGCTTCCGTGTGGTTGGAGGAGCTGTGTCTGTGGCTTGGAAGCTTGTCCTCTGGGCTTTGTGGAGGGAGGGGTTGAATGGTGTGTTTTGTCCTTTGCAATGAGTCACTTACACCTGCAGACATTCATCCACTGTATGAAAAGTTCTACTGTGGATCAACTATGGAGCCAGCACTGTGCCTGGAAGTGGAGGTAAGACTCGAGTGTGTGTGTATGTGTGTACTGTGTGTGTATATATGTATGTGTGTGTGTGTGTGTTCATGCGTGTGCAGGTACATGCTTATGTGTCTGAGTGTATGTGCACATGTGTGTAGAGGCCAGAAGGCAACATTGTGTATCATTCCTCAGTAACTGTCTACCTTGTTTTTGACATAAGGTCTTGTGCTGAGATCTGGGGTGTGCCAATTAGGCTGAATTGGCTGTTGGGCACATCCCAGGGATGCCCCTGTCTGTACTTTATCAGTGTGGGGATGACCAGTGTATGCCACCATAGCAGGTTTCTTATGCGGGTTCTGGAGATCAAACCCATCTCTTCATGGTTGCATGACAAGCATTTACTAAAAGATGCACCTCCCTGACCCGAGTGAAGACTTTTGATGAGCCAGTATGGTTACTTATGACCCCTGACCCCATGGCTTCGCATCCTCTTGGACAAGTACTATTTTCTATTGTTCTTACTCAGTCCCAATGGGCCCTTACAGAGCACCTGCTCACTCATAATTAATGGTAAAGAACACATTTGCTGGAGGAGGGGATATAATTCAACCCCTAATTAGTAATCTGCAGCAAACTTCTTCTGTGACCTTCTCCTGGCCAGGTGGTGCACTCACCATTATAGATCCTGCCTTCCCTACTTGTCACCCAACAGTTCTTTGTGGGGGTGGAGGGCTCTCCTGGGTCATTCTCATCTCTAGTCTGAAAAGTCTTCAGGTCTTCTGGATAGATATTTCAGAATTTCCATTAAATCAGTATTCTATTAAATATTAACCTGTGGTATTTGCATTTTAAACTATGCTAAGTGTATGTAAAAGTTGACATTTGTAGCAGAAGACCTGTGGGGCTGAGCGTAATTTGTTTTCCCCTAAACATTATAAGAACAGTGCATACTAATTCTTTATTGAGACAAGTCCTAATTCTAAGAAACCCATCTTATTATTCACTTTAACCCTGAAAATAGGGGCCAGTTTCTAGCTTAAAAATGGAATTGAGGTAAAAAAGAAGTTACAGTTTCTAGAAATTTCTAATTAATGAAATGTCAGATAACATATCTTTTGGCTGCCTTTAGGACTAACCTGAAAGTGCTTTGCATTGCTTTGTAAATGACCCCTTGTAGTAGCACAGGAACTCATTCTACATGAGGTCATCCTGTAAGAATAAAGAATACACATTCTCAATACACGAAGGAGCTCCTGAAATCCCTCTAATCTCAGCCTTTGCTTTATTGAAAATAATTTATTGATTTTTAAAATAGCACACATCTTTAGAAACTCTGTATCCAGGGACAGATCAAACAAGCCCTTTGTTCTCGCCCTGTCTGCCAGGAGTTCTGCTGCTGCTGCTGCTGCTGCTCAAATTTTGTTCAATAAGATCACAGTGGAATCACCTGTCTCAACAGTCTTTAAAAATCACCAATGTTGAGTACACAGAGCTTCTAATGTGGCTAACTTCACCTTTTAGATGGCAACTAAGAATGATACATTGGCTATCTCTTATTGATCTTCCCTCCCATTTGGGAGTACCTTGAGCATGACCACAGCCATTTCTCCAACAAGAGCCATATAGGATGGCATTTCAGGTTCCTAACAGTCCATTATAACACTTAACTCTTTGGAACAACATGTGCTTTCTCCCCAATGAGCTTAGTTGGGCAGGACCAAGAGGAGATGCTGCTGGAGTCAGATGGTCAAGACCAGTTGGAGATGCTCTTGGGATCAGATGTGTAGGGCCCATTGTCATGGTTCTTGGTGCCTTGTGGAAAGACAAGCTGGTTTTTTTTTTTGCTGGTAAGACATAAAATTCCTGCATCTGGGAGACTATGTGATTATGTGGCACGGTGTGAGCTTATCACACTATCATCACCAAGTGGTTGCCTTCTCACTTATCATTCACCATCCCTCAAGGTAGATGAGCCAAGACACTAAACAAGTAGAAGCCCTTGTGTTCTTTGAAGCACAGCCTCAGAAATCACTTCACCCTTAGTCACATTACTTCTGAGACAAATCTCAGTGTAGTGATTCTACCTTAATAACCCCAATCTAGTGAGGCAGTGAGATTGTTAGTGTTACTTACAGGAGCATGGGTGATTCAAATGAAGTTACATCACTAAAAACCTCACTCCCCCAAATGGATCCTCTTCCAGAGCAGAAAATATTGTTAACTGCTAAGCCATCTCTCTGGCCCAGAAGTTTCTATCTTGACTGATTTTCTGTCTCACTGATCTATCTATGTAGAGAAGAATATAAAAATGTCCAGCTGTAATTATAACTTGTTTATTTGCCTTAAGAGTCAGTTTATTTTTTCATTTCTTGTTTTATTTACTTTTTAATTTAAGACAGGGTCTCATGTCTCTTAGGCTGGCCTTGAATATTCTATGTAGCCACGAAGCTGACCTAAACTTCTGATCTTTCATTCAAAATTACACCTGGATTTTTGTGGTGTTGGGGATGGAATGCATAACTTTATACATGCTTGGCAAACCTTCTAGCAACCAGATTCCAACCCCAGTGTGCATCATTTATCTTGATGAATACTGCAGTCCTATTACCAGTTGTTGTGATTTGAAAGAGAAATGTCCTCAGTAGGCACCTGTATTTGAACACCCCCTTTGGACTTTGTTTGGGGAGGTTATGGGACCTGCAGGAGGTGCAGCCTTGCTGGAAGAAAGCCAGCTCTGGGGTCAGGCTTTGAGGGTTTATAGGCTCACCCCACTTCTTGCACTTTTGTTCTCTACTTCCTGTGCACAGTTAAAATGTGATCTCTTAGCTTCCTGCTCCTGTCCTCCCCACGATGGTGGACAGCTAGCCCTCTGAAATGAAAAGCCAAAATAATTATCATAACTTATTATAAAAAGTTTCTTTTGTTCATGGTATTTTTATCACAACAACAGAAAACTAACACACTAGTTTATAGATGTTCAGGATTTTGTATATCTTTGAAAGACCATACAATTACATTTATTTTACTCTTGGAAGTGTTATATACTTAGAAATGCCCCTCTTTAAATTTTTATTAGTTTTTTTGTGGGTTTAATACAATGTGTTTGATGATATTCAGCTATCTTCTCCAACTCTTGCTGGATTTACTCCCTTCCCTCTTCTACCAAACCTTGTGTCATTTTGGTTTTTTAAACATCATTTAAGTTCAATTTATGCTGCCTAAGTATCCTAGGATTCATGGTCTTCCACTGGAGTATGGTCAACTTACCAGGGGCTACACAATTTTGGAAAAATATTGACTCCCTCTCTTCTAGCAGTTAATAATTGCCAGTAGGTATATAGGTTGGGGGTTGAGGTGGGATTGTGTGTCCAATGCCTTTCTTTGTCTCAGGATGTGGTCTAGTTTGGGCTTGCTCACATTTTGTGTGTTCTGCTGCAAGTGCAGTGAGCTCATATGTGGAGCTGCTCTGCTATGTGTAGCTGAAAAATCTGGACTGTGTTATCCTTGGGATTTTTAACTGCAGAAAGACATTTGATTTTAAAGGCTGCTCAGTTAAACTAATATGTATATTTTAAAGGTACCTTGACTTCAAAATTTAGATCTAAATATATGTTGCTTTGAAAAGGAGGCTCTGCTTTTGTTTCCACAAAAAGCAAGAGGCTATGGATTTGTTCCAAATTAAGATACATCAGGTTTGACCAGCCAAGACTTCCTGAAGGGTCTCTGATGACACCATGGCCCAGATGATCCATCATCCAGAACAGTTTCAAGGCAACTGGCTCAGAGAATATAGCCTCATGGACTACTGCATAATCCTAAAATTTTCTTTGTGTCCCCATAAGAATACAGTGGCCCTATCTAACAGGAAGTAGTATGAAAAACTACACCCAAATTTCCAAATATACCAAGCTGGCTTTGGAGATGGAATTGACTCACTTCTTCTCTGAACCCAAGTATATTGTTAAAAAAAAAAAAAAAAAGGTTGAGAGATTCTTGTGTACCATATCAGAAGAATCCTCTGGTGTGGGACAGAGGAAAATCAATATTTTTATTTAAAGCAGGTTGATTATAAATGTGATCTCTTTCTAAAGAAGAAAAGGGTATAAATATGATAGGATGAAAGGGTAGATTAATGAACCTACTTTTAAAGAGCAACTGTAGCTAGAATTTTCCTGCCTGGCCCACGGTCAGGATAAATCTCTTTCACCTGCCAGTCCCACAGCCGCTCAGACCCAATCAAGTAAACACAGACTTGTATTGCTTACAAACTGTATGGCCGTGGCAGGCTTCTTGCTAACTGTCCTTATATCTTAAATTAATCCGTTTCTATAAATCTATACCTTGCCACATGGCTCGTGGCTTACTGGCATCTTTACATGCTGCTTGTCCTGGCGGTGGCTGGCAGAGACTCCCTCAACCTTCCTGTTCTTTTAATTCTCTCTGTTAGTCCCGCCTATACTTCCTGCCTAGCCACTGGCCAATCAGTGTTTTATTAGCAACACATTTGCCAGACATAACATCCCACAGCAAGCAACAACTTGTTTAGAAATGTTTTACATTGCTATGGATTTTAGTTTATTGATACAAGTTTACACTTAATTTTGTTATACTGTATATATACTTCTACTCTTGTTTGAGGTATTGTGTTTAAGTAACTCATTTATATTGTAATGGATAATTAAAAAATACAAATTAGTAATTATTCTTCTATGATAGTCAAACTTATAGTCATGTTAAGTTTTCTAGGTATACATAGATATATTTCAATTAGGTAGGTAATCTTCAAACACTTCAAAGACCTACAGAATATGGCATTTAAAATGTTTTAAAAATTTAGACTTTCTGGACAGTGAGACATGTCTGCTCCTGGCAGCATTGATTTACTACAGAGAGGAGGATGGGCATCGAAGACACTGTATATGGAGTTTATCTTCTTCTTGGCAAAAATAGCCATTTGGGCAAGAAACTGTTCTTGCCTGGACTGTTTGATCAACTGGACATGCAGGAGCCATAGGAAGATGACCATTGAACTTTGCTTGGCAAAATGGTCCTTCAGGTTCTTACTTCACAGAGGAAACTGCCAGACATTCTACAGGAGACAGAGAGAAGTGATTGAGAGACTCTAGGCCTGTAGGCTGAAGACAGATGCCCCAACTTTACAGAGGAACTTTGGATGACTGTCCAGGCTGCCAGCTGTCTCTGTCTACTCTCTCAAGACTCCCGAAAGTTGCTTGCATCCTTCTCCTGTTTCTCAGGTAATAGTATATTCTTCTGAGGTCTTTGACGTAGTTGAAGACTAGATAGTTATAATTTCCTTAGTTATGATAAAAGATAAGTTAGATATGAAACCTTAGACTCACAAATATAGGATAGATAGGATATCTTCTTTAATTTTGCCAAATACAAATAGACTAGATATTATAACTATAATTCTTGCTTGATAATTGTTTTGTTATATGTAATTTTATTATGTTAAAGTTAAAACCTTCCTTTTTGAAAAAAAGGGGGGGGGGAGTGCTGTGGATATGGCTCTGTATGCTGTGAATGTGTTGCTCTGATTGGTTAATAAATAAACTCTGATTGGCCAGTAGCCAGGCAGGAAGTATAGTATAGGCAGGATAAGCAGAGAGGAGAATTCTGGGAACACGAAGGCTGAGTCAGGAGTCGCCAGCCAGACACAGAGGAAGCAAGATATGAAGACAAAACTGAAAAAATGTACCAAGCCACATGGCTAAACATAAATAAAAATTATGGGTTAGTTTAAATGTAAGAGCTAGTCAGTGGTAGGCCTGAGCTAATGGCTGAAGAGTTCTAATTAATATAAGCTTCTGAATGATTATTTTATTAGTGGCTGTGGGATCTGTGGGGCTGGGCAGAACTGGAGAAAACTTCAGCCACAGCTATGTCCAGAAGATAATGTTTTCTTGAATTCATCTACTGCCCTTATACAGTATTCCCACCCTCTATTCTTCAATCATCCCTGTGTGGCATCTTATGTTCTCTTTAGGACTGAATACTTTGCACCCTCTTATTCTCTGAACCTTGGCCAGTTGCAAGTCCCCGTGTTAATCATATTCTACTAAAAATAGAAGCTTCTCAGATGAGTGTTAATAGATGCATGGATCTCTGGGTATAATGATAAGTTATTAGGATACAGTTTAATACTGTGTATATGTAGCAGCATAATAGTAATAGGGTCTCCCCTAGGGGCCATGGCATGTCTATCCATCGGTTCTTGGCACCAATAATATCCATAGACACTAATAATGGTACCAGCTATGGGCTTCATCATGTGAAATAGGCTTTAAATCCAATCAGGAAGTTGTTAGATATTCTAGGAAGTCGCCAGTTACTCCCATGATGTCCATGCCACTATTGAGCCAGTAGTCTTGTTGGGCCAGTAATTATTGTAACTTGGGAGATTCACAGCTGGATATGATTGATGATTACTTTTCTGTTCCAGTAGCTTGCATAGCCTCTTCCAGGGCTATGAAAGTTATCCAGTGGGGATGAAGCTTCCAGATCTGTACCAGCTTTATTTCTCCATATTTTGCACTGTTAGTATATGGTATCTATCAAGTTCTGAAGAGTAATCAATAGTATTGATGTCAATAGTGTATCAATAGTATAATGGCTTTTCTATTGCTGTGATAAGACACTATGAGCAAGACAACTTATAGAAGAAAGATTCACTTGCATCTTACAGTTTCAGAAGATGAGTTCATGACCTTTATTGCAGAGAGAATGATAACAAGCAGGCAGGCATGGTACTGAAACAGTAACTAAGACCTTATATTTTGATCCACAAGAAGAAGGCAGAGAGAGACAATAGGAATGGTGCAGGCTTTTTGAAATGTCAACCCCTGCACCCAGTGACTCACCTCCTCCAACAATACCACCCCTTTAGTCCTCCCCAAATAATTCTACCAACTGGGGACCAAGTATTAAATGCATGAGCTTATACCTTTCTCATTCAGACCACTGTAACTGGTAACAGTACACAAGGTTTGAGGGTCTTTGAGACTCCATTAGCCAACAACCCTTTAAGAGGAACTTCTGGCACTGGGATGTTTATTTGTTAGCATCTGTTGTCTAATAGGAGCATTGATGTTACAGGGTAAGCACCCTTTGAAATCAAGCAGCCATTTATTCTAAGTTTCTTTTGATCTGTGATAACAGTCATATATATTTGGTACTCTTTTACTTTCAATGTCATTTGTCTGTATATTTCAGGTGTGTTTCTTGTATGTTTCTTTGCCCCTAAACATTTTCCTGAAGGTGTCGACACTTAATATTTCTTTACTGTGACTGCTGATACAGTCAGATTTAAGGATACTGCTTTGCTGTTTGTTTCCTGGTGACTAATGTGTCCTTTCCTCCTTTTCCACTTTATTATGCTTTTTTTGAATTGATTAAATCTGATTCATTTCTCTTCCCTTATATACTTATTTGTCATAAGTTGTATTTATTTCATTGCTGAAGGGCTTGTATTCTGTAAATGAATGGTCTAGAGATTGATAACAGCAAGATTATGTGGAAGGGAATTTCAACCTTTACTACCCTACAAAAACCAATTATTCACCTCTCTATCAACAAATTTAGATCAGGGGAGTCCCAAGAACCCAGTTCAAAATCTATAGTAATACAGCGGAGGCAAATATAGCATATTTTACACACAGAAATGGTCACATAGCAGATTGCTATTTCTCAGGCATCTGCAGACGGCTAGAAGAAGGAAAGGCATGAGTGATGTGGGGACTTTATCATGCAGCAAGTACCACCATGGGTCCTCAGGGACCTTTCTGAAAAGTTCTCCAGTAACTTTTGCCATTGAGAACCTCAATGTCCGTGGTTTAACAGTTATTGGAAACTTCAATAGTCCACTCTCAACAATGAATATATCACTTAGAAGGAAAATCAATGAGAAAACATCACATTTAAGATACATTTGAAGACTACTGGGGCAACCAGAAATCTAGAACATTCCATCCTACAGCAGTACATCACACATCCTCCTCAATGTGTGGATCTTTCTACAAGACCACATGCCAGGTGATAAAGAAAACATCCAAGCAAAACTTAAAAAATTGAAATACATTAAATATTTCTTTTGGGCATAATTATATGAAATTGGAAATCAATAACAAGAGGAAAATTCACAGATGTGTGGAAATTTTGACACATTCATGGGTAACTAATTAGCTAAATCAAGAGCAAATTTTTATGTTTAAATTTTCAACCTAAATTTATGTTTGAACTGACACATATACATATGATTACACGTATATGTATTATATATTATGATAAAGTGATCAATGTATGCACATATTGCATAATATCTAAATTAGATTAAACATATTCATCTCCTCAATCATTTGTAATACATGAACATTTAAATATCTCTTTTATGCTTTTGAAATATTCAGTGTAATGACATCTCCTGTTAGGACTTGAATGTAAAATGTCCCCGCAGGACCATGTGTTGCCCACTTGGTCCGGGCTAGTTGCACTCTTTAGGGATACAATGGAAACAGTGGAATTTGAAATACAGCTATAAATAGTGGAATTCTGGGCTCTGCCTGGAGCTTAGGGCCCCTACCTCTCTCTGCTTCCTGACCACAATAAGTGAGCAACCCCCGCCACATGCTCCCACTGCTATGATGTCTTTGCCTCATCATCGACCCAAATTTTGTATCTGAAGACTGTGAACTGATACCTCAGAAACTGTGAGATAAAATAAATATATTTCCCTCTTAGGTCATTTGTGCTAGCATTTTATCATAACAGTGCAAATCCCACTAATACACTATCTATAGTCACCCCACTCTCCATTACCATACCAGAACTACTTGCTTATCTGTGGTAATTACTGAGTCCATTCCTCCATATCCTCACCAGCACGTCTTACCTTTAGTCTTTTTGATAACAGCCTGTTTTCCAGGGGTTAAGAACATCCCATTGTGGTTTTGTTTTGCACACTGCACCTCTGATGATACCTTATCTTGAGTAAGTTTTTCCTTCTTTTTTTTTTTTTTTTTTGGATTTTTTTCGAGACAGGGTTTCTCTGTGTAGCTTTGCATCTTCCTGGAGCTCACTTGGTAGCCCAGGCTGGCCTCGAACTCACAGAGATCCGCCTGGCTCTGCCTCCCGAGTGCTGGGATTAAAGGCGTGCGCCACCACCGCCCGGCCTTGAGTAAGTTTTTCAAAAAGTTTATTTTTATTTATGTGTGTATGTTTCCATTTGAGTAAGCTGTGTGTGTGTGTGTGTGTGTCTGTCTGTCTGTCTGTCTGTCTGTGGATTCCATAATAGGGTGTCAAATCCCCTGGAGCTGGAGTTAACAGTGGTTTTAATCTACCTGGTGGGGAACCACACTCTTCCTCTGAAAGAGCAGCAGGCGCTCTTCCCCCCCCCCCCAGCCACCTCTCCAGCCCCTCTGCATTTTCTTCACCCACCCATTAGTCTTTTGTAAATCTCCTTTGAGAAACCTCTGTTTAGGTCTCTTGCTCATTTTCCCCTCCAGCTATTTGATGCTTGCACTGTTGACTCTTTGAATCTATCCATAGTTAGGATGTCACCCCCTCACGGATGTAGAATTTCCATTTCTTCCCACTCTGTAGGCTTCCTCTTCACTGTGTTTACTGCTTCCTCTGATGTGTGTAAGTTTTTTAGTTTCGTGCAATCATGTTACTCTATTTTTGCTTTTGTTTCTTTTTATAAATCTTCTCAACAGTACCCATATAATCCAATGTCATAATGCTCTCTGTTTTCTTCCAATTACAGTCAGGTCTGGGGTTTTTAACCTGTTAAGGTGATGTTGGAACTGGTAACAGACAAAGGTCTTTGTCTGCATCTGGATATTCAGTTTAATCAGGTACACTGGTTGAAAAAATGATAATTTCTTCAATTTACATTCTTAACAACTTTTTTTTTTGGAAATCAGTTGGTTACTGATATGCTATAACTTCAGGGCTATCTATTCAGTTACCCAATTCTATGGCATATGTGTCTATTTTATGCTGATAATATGCTTTTTTGTGTGATTTTTTTTCTTTTTAAAATAATTTTCTTCAAGAATTCTGTACATGTCTGCAATGAAACGTGATCACACCCACCACAATGTTGTTATCCCTTATCTCCTTCTAAATCCCTCTCAACCTTGCCCTCCCAACTGTATGTCCTTTTCTTTGTGCTGAATTCAGATAATGTAATGTCTCCTTTTTTCCCCCTCAAAATGGCTTTGGTAATTTGTTTCAGATTTGTTTTAAGGGTAGTTCCAAACTGTTTAGGGTTGATTTCTTCAGTTGACTTTTGTTGTGGTTGTTGATGTAGAGATGATGACTCAGTGGTTATGAGCACTTGCTGCTCTTCTATAGGACCAAAGTTCAGTTCTCAGCATCCATGTTGGTGGCTCACAATTGCCTCTAATTCTAGCATCTGACAGCCTCTTCTGACTCTGTGGCCATCTACACACACACACACACACACACACACACACACACACACACACACACACGCATACACATGCACAATTTAAAGTAATGAAAATAAATATAAACCTTTCATTTAAAATAACATCACTGGTGTATAAGGGCCATACTGAAAGCATGGATCATCTAGTCCAAGGCATAAGATAATTTCATGAGTGTAGTTTAGTTTTCTTTTTTCATTTTACTCAGAGATCTTTCACTACTTTGGTTAAATTCATGAATCTTTTCTCTTTTTCTTAGTCAGGTTAAGAATTATCTTTTCACTTTCCCTTTGTGAAGAACCAATTCTTAGACTTACTGATCATT
>CABHPQ010164099.1:0-36360 GCA_902168405.1 Peromyscus aztecus
CATTTAAGGAATTGGTCAACATCCTTAGTCATCAGGGAAATGCAAATCAAAATGACTCTGAGATACCACCTTACACCTGTCAGAATGGCTAAGATCAAAAACACTGAAGACAGCTTAAGTTGGAGAGGATGTGGAGCTAGGGGAACTCTCCTCCACTGCTCGTGGAAATGTAAGCTTGTACAACCACTTTGGAAATCAATATGGCACTTTCTTAGAAATTTGGGAATCAATCTCCCCCAAGATCCAGCTATACCACTCTTGGGCATATACCCAAGGTATGCTGAATCATACCACAAGGGCACTTGTAGAAGTAACCAACCATCTTATTAAATAAGAAACACAGAGCCAATGTAAAGATAAAAGCCCAAGAGGTCAGAGCTAAGAGCCTTACCTGCCTGCTGCCAGCTAGCCTCTTCCGCCAAGAGACCTCTCCAAAAAGGAGCTACTTCCTGTCTGTTCATCTTTAAATAGAGTTCTGTTCTGCCTTCTCATTGGTCGTAAATCCAACTAAGTGACTGCCTCGTCACTGCCTGTCTGTACAGACCTCCAGACACACATTGGAGCGTGTGTCTCCAATGCTGCCTGTATCCTTGAACACACAGAGATCTACCTAGCTCTGCCTACCAAGTGCTGGGATTAAAGACGTGCGCCTCCTTCAGGAAATCCTACCAGCATGCACCACCACAACTGGCT
Organism: Peromyscus aztecus; assembly: GCA_902168405.1. NCBI lineage: Eukaryota > Metazoa > Chordata > Mammalia > Rodentia > Cricetidae > Peromyscus > Peromyscus aztecus. The sequence continues at coordinate 694 of CABHPQ010164099.1, forward strand.
TTCGCTATGGCTTGCTAATAGCTCTGACCCCTAGGCAACTTTATTTATTAACATACAAATAAGATCACATTTCAGTACAAATAAAATACCACTATAGGCACTTGCTCAGCTATGTTCATAACAGCATTGTTTGTAATAGCCAGAACCTGGAAACAACCTAGATGCCCTTCAACTGAAGAATGGATAAATAAAATGCGGTACACATACACAATAGAATACTACTCAGCAGAGAAAAACAATGACATCATGAGGTTTGCAGGCAAATGGATGGATCTAGAGAAAATCATCCTTAGTGAGGTAATCCAGACTCAGAAAGACAAACATGGTATGTACTCACTCATAGGAGGATACTAGATGTAAAGCAGGGATGACTGGACTGCTACTCACAACTCTGGGGAGGCTACCTAGAGAGCAGGACCCCAGGAAAGACACAGGGATCGCCCAATGACAGAGAAAAGGATGAGATCTACATGGACAACCTGGACTTGAGTGGGAGTAATGAAGGGAAAGGGTTGAGGGAAAGAGAGCTTGGGGGAGCGGGAGATCCCAGTGGATCAAGAATAGAGAGGGAGAACAAAGAATAAGAGACCATGGTAAATAGAGACCACATGAGAATAGGAAGAAGCAGGGTGCTAGAGAGGTCCACAGAAATCCACAAGGATACCTCCACAATAGACTACTGGCAATGGTCGAGAGACAGCCCAAAATGACCTACTCTGGTGATAGGATGGCCAAACACCCTAATTGTCTTGCTAGAAACCTCATCCAATGACTAAGGGAACCGGATGCAGAGATCCATGGCCAGGCCCCAGGTGGAGCTCCAGGAGTCCAATTGGCGAGAAAGAGGAGGGTTTATATGAGCGAGAATTGTTGAGACCAAGGTTGGAAAAAGCACAGGGACAAATAGCCAAATGAATGGAAACACATGAACTATGAACCAATGGCTAAGGAGCCCCCAACTGGATCAGGCCCTCTGGATAAGTGAGACAGTTGATTAGCTTGAACTGATTGGGAGGCATCCAGGCAGTGGGACCAGGACCTGTCTGCAGTGCATGTGCTGGCTGTTTGGAACCTGGGGCTTAGCAGAGACGCTTGGCTCATCCTGGGAGGAGGGGACTGGAACTGCCTGGACTGAATCTGCCAATTTGAACTCAATCCTCAGGGGAGTCTTTGCCATGGAGGAGATAGGAATGGGGGGGCTGGGAGGACAGGGCGGGAAGGGGAATCTATGGCTGATATGTAAAATTAAATTAAATTAAATTATAATAAAAAAAAGAAAAGAAAGGGGAGACATAACAACTGACAATGAGGAAATCCAGAGAATCATCAGGTCATACTTCAAAAACCTGTACTCCACAAAACTAGAAAATCTAAAAGAAATGGACAATTTTCTGGATAGGTATCCCATACCAAAGTTAAATCAAGACCAGATAAACTGTTTAAATAGACCAATAACCCCTAAGGAAATAGAAATAGTTATTAAAGGCCTCCCAACCAAAAAAAAAAATAAAATAAAAAAATAAAAAAAAATAAAAGCCCAGGACCAGATTGTTTAAACACAGAATTCTACCAAATCATCAAAGAAGAGTTAACACCCATACTCTTTAAATTGTTCCACACAATAGAAACAGAAGGAACATTACCAAACTCCTTTTATGAGGCTACAGTTACACTGATTCCCAAGCCAAACAAAGATGCAACAAAGAAAGAGAATGTAGACCAATCTCCCTCATGAACATTGATGCAAAAATACTCAATAAAATATTGGCAAACAGACTCCAAGAACACATCAAAACATTTATCCACCATGATCAAGTAGGCTTCATCCCAGGGATGCAAGGTTGGTTCAACATATGAAAGTCTGTAGCCAGTCGGTGGTGGCGCACGCCTTTAATCCCAGCACTCAGGAGGCAGAGGCAGGCGGATCTTTGTGAGTTCAAGGCCAGCCTGGTCTACAGAGCAAGATACAGGAAAGGCGCAAAGCTACACAGGGAAACCCTGTCTCCTAAAAACCCAAAAAAAAAGAAAAAAAAAAGAAAGTCTGTCAATGTAATACACCATATAAACAAACTGAAAGAAAGAAACCACATGATCATTTCATTAGATGCTGAAAAAGCCTTTAACGAAATCCAAAACCCCTTCATGATAAAGGTCTTGGAGAGATCAGGAATACAAGGAACATACCTAAACATAATAAAGGCAATTTACAGCAAGCCAACAGCCAACACCAAATTAAATGGAGAAAAACTCAAAGCGACTCCACTAAAATCAGGAATAAGACAAGGCTGTCCACTCTCCCCATGTTTATTCAATATACTACTTGAAGTTCTAGCCATAGCAACAAGACAACAAATAGAGATCAAGGTAATACAAATTTAAAGGAAGAAGTCAAACTTTCACTATTTGCAGGTGATGTAAAAGTATACAAAAGAGACCCCAAAAATTCGACCAAGGAAGTTCTATAGTTTGATAAACACCTAAACACCTTCAGTAATGTGGCAGGATACAAGATTAACTCAAAAAAAATCAGTAGCCCTCCTATATACAAATGACAAACAGGCTGAGAAAGAAATCAGAGATACATCACCCTTTACAATAGTCACAAATGATATAAAATACCTTGGGATAACTCTAACTAAGCAAGTGAAGGACCTGTATGACAAGAGCTTTAAGTCTCTGAAGAAAGAAATTGAAGAAGATATCAGAAAATGGAAAGATCTCCCATGCTCATGGATAGGTAGGAGTAACATAGTATAAATGGCAATCTTACCAAAAGCAATCTACAGATTCAATGCAATCCCCATCAAAATACCAACACAATTCTTCACAGACCTAGAAAGAACAATACTCAACTTCATGTGAAAATCCAAAAAACCCAGAATAGCTAAATGCATACTGTACAATAAAGCAACCTCTGGAGACATCATGATCCCTGACTTCAAGCTCTACTATAGAGCTACTGTAATAAAAACAGCATGGTACTGGCATAAAAACCGACATGTGGACCAATGGAATTGAACTGGAAACCCTGACATTAATCCGCACACCTATGAACACCTAATTTTTGACAAAGAATCCAAAACTATACAATGGAAAAAAGAAAGCATCTTCAACAAATGGTGCTGGCCTAACTGGATGTCAACATGTAAAAGATTGCAAATAGATCCATATCTGTCACAATGCACAAAACTTAAGTCCAAGTGGATCAAAGACCTCAACATAAATCCTGCTACTCTGAACCTGATAGAAGAGAAAGTAGGAAGTAGTCTTGAATGCATTGGCAGCAGAGATCACTTCCTAAATATAACACTAGTAGCACAGACACTGAGATCAACAATTAATAAATGGGACCTCTTGAAACTGAGAAGTTTTGTAGGGCAAAGAACATGGTCAATAAGAAAAAACTACAGCCTACAGAACGGGAAAAGATCTTCACCAACCCCACTTATGATGGAGGGCTGATCTCTGGAACATATAAAGAACTCGAGAAACTAGACATCAAAATACCTAACAGTCCAATTTTAAAAAATGGGCTGTAGAGCTAAACAGAGAATTCTCAACAGAAGAAGCTCAAATGACTGAAAGACATTTAAGGAATTGGTCAACATCCTTAGTCATCAGGGAAATGCAAATGAAAATGACTCTGAGATACCACCTTACACCTGTCAGAATGGCTAAGATCAAAAACACTGAAGACAGCTCAGGTTAAAGAGGATATGGAGCAAGGGGAACACTCCTTCACTGTTGGTAGGAATGCAAACATGTATAGCCACTTTGAAATCAGTATGGCAGTTTCTCAGAAAATTGGGAATCAATCTTCCTCAAGACCCAGCTATACCACTCTTGGGCATATACCCAAGGAATGCTCAGTCATACCACAAGGACACATGCTCAACTATGTTCATCACAGCATTATTTGTAATAGCCAGAACCTGGAAACAACCTAGACGACCCTCAACTGAAGAATGGATAAAGAAAATGTGGTACATGTACACAATGGAGTACTACTCAACAGAAAAAAAATGACATCATGAGGTTTGCAGGCAAATGGATAGAACTAGAAAATATCAGCCTGAGTGAGGAAACCCAGACCTAGAAGGACAAACATGGTATGTACTCACTCATAAGTGGATACTACATGTAAAGCAAAGGAAAACCAGACTGAAACCCACAGCTCCAGGGAGGCTACCTAGGGAGCAGGACCCTAGATCACCCAGCAATGGAGAAATGAATAAGATCTACATGAACAAACTGTGGGTGAGGGGGCATAATGGAGGGCAAGGAACGTGGGATGACAGCTTAGGAAAGTGGGAGGTTCAAGCTGGAATGGGAACAGAGTGGGAGAACATGGAAAGAGATACCATGATAAATGAAGACACCATGGGAAGAGGGAGAAGCAGAGTGCTATGGAGGTTCCCAGGATTCCACAAGGATGACCCCACCATAGACTTCTGGCAATAGTCGAGAGGGTGCCTGATCTGGCCTACTCTGGTTATCGGATTGTTGAATACCCCAAGTATTATCATAGAATCCTCATCCAGTGACTGATGGAAGCAGATGAAGAGATCCACTGCCATGTCCCAGGTGGAGATCCAGGAGTCGAATCGATGAGAGAAAGGAGGAATTCTATGAGCAAGGGATATCAAGACCATGACTGGAAAAAGTACAGAGACAAGTAGCCAAACTAGTGGAAATGCATGAACTGTGGACCAATAGCTGAGGAGCCACCATGGTATTGGACTGGCCCTCTGGATAAGCAAGACAGTTGTTTAGCTTAAACTGTATAGGAGGCCCCCAGGCAGTGGGATCAGGACCCGTCCCTAGTGCATGAGCTGGCTTTTTGTAACCTAGTGCCTATGGTGACATACTTTGTGCAGCCTTGGTGCAGGGAGGAGGGGCTTGGACCTGCCTCAACTGAATGTACCAGGCTCTGCTGACTCCCCATGGGAGACCTTGCCTTGGAGGAGTTGGGAATTGGGGATGGGTTGGGGAGAAGGCTAGGGAGAGGGAAGAGGGAGAACAGGGGAATATGTAAAATGAATAGAAAATCTCTTAAAGAAAAGAAAAAATAGATATAAGCTTCCAAAAGTTTGTGTCTCTGAGTATGGTGTATGTGCCTGTGTAGACAGATGAATACACAATGACAGAGGATATTTTCAGGTGTCCTGCTTTATCACTGGCTGCTTTGAGACAAGGTTTCTCACAGAGCCTAGACCTTAGCTTGTAGCTACCACATCCAAAGGATTCTTCTGTCTCTGCCGCTATAATGCTGGAGTTAAAAGTACATATGCTTTTATGTGAGCTCCAAGATCTGAACTGAGTTCCTCATGTGAACACAGCAAGACCTCTTAGCCACTGAGCCATCTCTCAATCCCCTCTGTAGATCATTCTTACAGTAGACTCTGGGCTATGTATTTATAAATTTACCCATGAGAACAAAGATTGAGTTGAAATAACTACAATTTGGTGTAACAACCATATGTGAGTTTAGTAGGTAGTGACTTTTAACATAATATTCAATGATCATGTTCTTCCTCATTTGCTTTATACCCTGTCCTGTGTGATATAGCATATGCTTTCAATACCAGCAAGTATATAGAAAAGCCAAGAATTTTAGGTCATCATTGACTATATTGTGAGCTTAAAGATAGCTTGGGTTGTAAGAAACATTGTCTCAAAGAAGTCAGCAAATATAAAGACTAACTTATTTTACATCCTACTGAGTGCAAGTCAGTTGGCTTGACTTTTAGGTTGTCCTGAAAATTAAATAGTTGTATATAACAGACCATCGCAAACAAACTTTTATTAATCATCAAAGTTTTCCTATTGCCTCATATAAAACATTCTTATTTTTGTACATACATTCTATACTCTATACAAATGATATTTAGGTAGTTATATCTTTATTTTTCATGTATATTTTCTTCAAGATATTTATACATATTTTTAGGAAGAATCCTTGTTAATGTCTTTTCTTCATATAAATTTCATAGAGAGCTTGTTAATATATTTTTGTTTATAATGTGTCTTTTACTCCCCAAAGGATGTTTTTTGCTCATTTGAGTGTTCTCTTGTTGGAGATAACTAAGATTATAGCTTTTGTCACGTAACATATAATCAGTTGTAGTGATAAAAATCAGTCTATGTGTTATAACTGACCATTTTATCAGTGTGCATATTCACAGAATTTCTGATGGTATTGGTGTTGTTTTAAGAACATTGACTGTTATTCAGTGTAATGAGATTGTCTTAGTGTTCTAGTGCTGTAAAAATACACCATGACCACTGCAACTCTAATAAAAGAAAGCATTTAATAGGGGATTGATTACAGTTTCAGAGGTTTAGTCCATTGCCATCATGACAGGGAGCATGGTAGCATGCTAAAGAAGTAGCTTGAGAGTTCTGCATCTGATCCTCCACAGGCAGCAAGACAAGAGACATTCTGGGTGTGGAATTGGACTTTTTGAAACCTCTAACAATACCCCCTCACACACACACACACACACACACACACACACACACACACACACACCTTGTGACACACTTCTTCCAACAAGGCCATACCTCCTAATCTTTTCCAACTGTGTCACTACCTAGTGACCAAGTATTCAAATCTATGGGGCCATTTTTGTTCAAACCAAGTCACTATGTCACTGACATCAAACCACAGCCTATACTAAAATACATTTAAAATCCAGCTAGTACAGTGCCAATGAGCATATCAGACAATGGCAAAAGTGCAGTAAAGAAATCTGTGAAGGGGGGCAGGGGAAATCATTTAATGGGTTGAAGAGATGGTGCAGCAGTTCTTGGGTGAAAAATACATCCGCAGGGTTCAGATGAGGACAGGCGTTGCTTGTTCTGTCTCTCAAGCCCAGAAGGATGAATTAATCCTTGAAGGAAATGATATTGAACTTGTTTCAAATTCAGCGGCTCTGATTCAGCAAGACACGACAGTTAAAAACAAGGATATCAGAAAGTTTTTAGATGGTATCTATGTGTCTGAAAAGGGAACAGTGCAGCAGGCTGATGAGTAAGACCTCAGTTACCCAGCTCCAGAAACAAGATTCTTCATTTAAATACGATTTGGGGTGTCTTTTGGGACAATAAAAGACTTGTATTTAAAAAAAAAAAAAAGAGTACTTGCTGCATTTCCAGAGAACCCAGCTTCAGTTCCCTCCACCCAAATCGTGGCTCAAAACAACCTGTAGCTTCAGTTCAAGGTGTTTCAGTGCCCTCTTCTGGTCTCCTTAGGCACCAGGCACACAAGTAGTACACAGGAATACATGCAGGTAAAGCACCCATACACACAAAATAAAATATTTTTTAAAGGAAGAAAGGTTATTTAAGGCAAAAATAATCATAATGAATGAAGTAAGGAGGGGAAAAGGCAAGGTTAAAAGACAAAGGAGGCCTGGAGTGTCAGCTCAGTTGTTAAGAAATCTTGTTGCTCTTACAAAAGACTTGAATTTGATTCCCAACATCCACATAGTAGTTCACAATCATCTGTAACTCCAGTTCTAGTGTATCCAATGCCCTTTTCTGACCTCCACATACTGGAGGTACACATCTACATGGAGGAGGCATCTACATGGTACATACACATACATTCATGCAGGCAAAACATTCATACACATAAAATAATAAAATAAACAAATTTTTAAAAATTAAAGACAAAAGGATGTTTGGATAAAAGATAGGAGTAAAGTTTGCTTAATAAGGTAATATCCCATAGAATAAATAAATTTAATAAATGTATGAAAAATTAAAATCATAAAAGCTTTTTAAAAGCCAGATGTAGTGGTTTTAATCTCAGCACTAGGGAGGCAGAGGAAAGTAGATCTCTGTGAGCTAAAGTCAAACATAGTTAAGTTTCACACCTGCCAGAACTATATCGTGAGACACTGTTGCTTTAATTAACAAAATAAATTTAAAAATAAAGTATAGGGAGGCAGAGGCAGGCAGATTTCTGCGAGTTCAAGGCCAGCCTGGTCTACAAAGAGAGTTTCAAAAGAGCCAGGGCTTTTACACAAAGAAACCCTGTCTCAAAAAAACAAACAAAAGTTTAAATGTCAGGTGGTAGTGGGGCATGCCTTTAACCCCAGCACACTCAAGAGGCAGAGGCAGGCAGATCTTTGTGAGTTTGATGCCAACCTGACCTACAGAGCTAGTTCTAGGACAGCCAAGGCTACCAAAGAAACCCTGTCTCAAAAAACCAAAAAATAAAAATAAAAAAATATATTAAGAAGAAAAACAGGAAAATGAAAAAATTTCAGTGCTAAAGTATTGGAACAGTGTGTTTGTGAACACTGGAATCAGACAAGTATATAGGTTAGTCAGGTGAAACTGGAGTCTCTTGTCTTTCCTAACATTTGGGCTTGTTACTGAGCAAGGCCATCAAAGGTCAGTTGTCTACAAGGGCTGCATTCACTTTGTAAGCTTCCTTCTTCCTGCATCAGATGCCACTGGTGACCTACCTATCAGGAAGGTAGGTTCTCACTTGTTCCAGAAAAACCTGAAGTTTGTATACCCATAGAAGGCTCGTGCCCAATCCAGTTGGTTTTCCCCAAGTGTACTTGAGAGTGGAAGAAACAAACAGAGGTCTGGATTTTCACAATTTATAGAACTAATACCAGAAACATTTTCAAGTATTAAAGTCCATGGTAATACCCATGCAGATTGCCACCACCTAAAAGGGGTTTCCACTCCTATTGTGACTTCTGACACTGCCTAGCAGAAAACCACCCTATGGGAGGGAAGAGGCTTTGAAAATGGACTGACTCTCTGGACCTGAACATTAGAGCTTTACAGTACTAATGGAAGAAAAACACATACATGGAAGCTGGAGGTTGAGCAATCTGTTGCCCAGAGACACAAGTCTACCAATCTCCACTGTAATCTGAGGCGGGGGTTTTTCTCAGCACAGATGGTGGGATCACATACCACCTTTACCTTCACAGCGCAAATCTGTTGTCTACACTTCTCAGCAGGTCATGCCCAACTTTCCATCACTCCCAACTGTCTCCTATAATAGTCTCCAATATATACTGTAGCAGAGTGTCCCTAACTTGTGACTGCTCCTTGTTTTTCTTTCCTCAGACTAGTTCGGTCTCAAACAATAGGATTTCTCTTCCAATAGTGCCTGGATATGCCAATATGAGATCTAAGGAATGATGAAATGGACTTCTGCCACCCTGACCTACCATGTAAAAGAACTAATTACATAAGTACCTCTGCGAAATTCAAGGGTTGTAAGAACTGTGGACTTGCTCTTTGGCTAGGACTACAAGTTTGTTTTCCATGGGGTCTAACTGGCTTGTCTTGTACCTGTGGCTTTGGATTCTGTTGCTTTGCTTCAAAGCCACAGCTGAAGCCACAAACTGGGTTCTTCCTTCTACATAACATCGCTGTCACATTGTTACAATCTTTAAGCTGTCTCATCACTTCTTTGATGATTCTTGTTGTTCTTCCTGTCTACGTCTCTGAAGTAAACTCTTCTTTGTCACCCTGACTCTTCTCATTATGGAGTCAGTTGGAGGCATTTTCTAACTTTCCAAATTACCCCAACTCTACTTCTTTTATTTGCTTTCACGTTTTATCTACTTCAACTGTTTACTGTTTGTAGAGTTATTTATCATTTCCTTTTTCTTCAGGTTCTGGAGATCAAGTCAAGATCTTTCAATACATTGGGAAAGTACTCTGCTCCTGGGTTAGACTCCAAACTCAAGTAGGAGGAACTTAGCTTACTGCCTCCCACAGTTCAGCCCCACACAAACACTGTTGGATGATCTACTTTGAGAAAATGGAGAGTCAGACATAAAAACCCATCTATTTCAGTCCCTCTTGCTACAATTCAAAGTACTAGAAACATTTTCAAGTAGTATAGTCCATGCCAACCATATGCATGGAGAACCCACCACCACCTTAAAAGGGTTTCTACTCCTCTTGTTGAAGTAATCACAGTGAGCTAGGTGTATGGTACATAACTATAATCACAGCATTTGAGAGGTAGAGGCATGGTAATTAGGAGTTCAAGACTAGCCTGAGTTATATGATAGCATATATGAAAAAATACACATTAACCAAGCACTAAGCATATACTCCACATACACTAGTCTACATAACAGCAGCTAAATTAATGAATAAACTCTTGGGCCAACCCTACATGGGAAACCATATATATTCAGACTTTAAGCATTGTGTTTTGTGTCAAAATCTCCTAATGACAGGCACAGATTTGGTACTACACAACAGACGTTGAAACATGTTGGCAAGAGCAGGCTTCTTACCCAGAAGGATTCCACATAAAAGGGGAAGTGATCAGCCTTAATAGATGTATAAACCTCAAGATAAAAACACAGTAAATGTTTCACCACATACCATAAACTCTATATTTCCAAAGTACATAATAACAGATTCAAAGGATATTGAAATGCATGGAAAAAACAAATAAACAATAAGAATTATTTATTTATTTATTTATTTATTTATTTATTTATTTATTTATTTATTTTACATTCCGGCTACAGTTTCCCTTCTTCCTCTCCTCCCGGTCCCTCCTCCCCAACCCACCTTTCTGTTCCCATCCTTCAATCCACTCCTCCTCTGTTTCTGTTTAGGAAAGGGCAGGTCTCCCATGAATATCTACAAAACATGGCATATCAGTTGCAGAAAGACTAAGTACCTCCCCATGTATTAAGGTTGGACAAGGCAACCCAATATAAGGAGTAGGGTTCCAAAAGCCAGTAAAAGAGTCAGAGACAACCATGGCTCCCATTGTTAGGAGTCCTGCAAGAGGACCAAGCCACACAATGGTATCATATATGCAGAATGCCTATGTCAGTCCCATGCAGGCTCCCTGGTTGTCTGTTCAGTCTCTATGAGCCCCTGTGAGCCTAGGTTAGTTGATTCTGTGGGTTTTCTTGTGGTATCCTTGACCCCTCTGACTCCTACAATCTTATCTCGCTGTCTTCTGCAGCATTCCCCAAGTTATGCCTAATGTTTGGTTGTGGGTCTGCATATCTTTCCATCACTTGCTGGATGAAATCTCTCTGATGACAATTGAGATAGGCATCAATCTATGAGTATATCAGACTATCGTTAACATCATTACATTGACAATTTTTTTCTTCCAGTAGTGTTTGGTTTTACCCTAGGTCTATGGGTCATCCACCTGTGGGTCCTGGTGCTCCAGGCAGTGTCAGGGATAGCAGATACGTAACCTGAACTGACCATCTTCTGTGACCAGGCAAAATTTCAAGTGGAGGGATTGGAAAACCAACCTAGCCACATAACCTTCAACCTTCAGTCTGTCTTGCTTATGGGATGTTCTGGGGTAAGGGTGGCCTAGAGATTGAGGGAGCAGTCAACTAATGACTGGTCTAGCCTAAAACCCATACCAGGAGAGTAAGAATTATTTTTTAATGCAATGCATCCCAAGATATACAGAGAAACAGTTGAATGAATTAAGACAGTTAGTTATGGATATGAATGAGATGTTTAATAAGAACAGAGATTTTGAAAAAGCACCAAAATTTAAATCTTGGGGTTGAAAAGCATCATGAGTCAAATAAATTTTTCAGTTAAAAGCACTACCAACCCATTTGATGAAATAAAATGAAGAGTATCAGTGATAGAACGTATATTTAATGAAAAATCATGTTCAGACAATAATATAAAAGAAGAAATGAACAGAATACATAAGATCTATAGGGCATCAGTTAGAACTAAACGTACCACAAAATGGAGGAGGGTGTCCCTCATAGTTCTACTATGTGGCATTTACTTCAGCTGCTTTTCTAGGGAGATCATACCTGTACCCTCAGCATTCCAGACACTGAAGAAGGAAAGTTGCACATTTTGATGCCAGTCTAGACTACATAATGAAGCCATGTCTCAAAATTTTTTATTCACATATAAAAAATCATTAAAACAATGATATATTAAACTTAATGTTATGCAGAGAGATACACCTTTCTAATAATGCTCATTCAAAAACTTTGGAAACCCATATTAATTTGAGAGTAATCAAGCTGTATTTAAAAAAACAAAATCACCAGGTGACGGTGGCACACACCTTTAATTCCAGTACTCCAGAGGCAGAGGCAGGTGGAGTTCTGTGAGTTCAAGGCCAGCCTAGTCTACAAATCAAGTTCCATGACAGTCAGGGTGGTTACACAGAGAAATATTGTCTCAGAAAATTAAAAAAAAAATCAAGTCAAGACAGAGCCTACTCAGGAAATTTTTTTCCTGTCAGATTCCAGTGTGATAGTTGTTTTACATCCCTGTGGCCAAAATACCTAACAGAGTTAACTTCAGACAGGCTAGACTAATCTGGGTTTATGGTTTCAGAGGGTTTTGTCCATGGTTGCTTAACTCCACATGCTTTTGAAAACTTTAATGGTGAAAGGAGCCAGAGACTTTTCTTCCCATATTATTAGTTAGAAGTAGAAAGAAGTGGAGTACTATAAGAGCCATAATGGCTGGAAATGAAGCCCAGCAGTGAGCAGTTGCCTAATATGCACAAGGCACTGGTTCAAACTCTTTGATCCATTTTGAATTGATTTTTGCTTAAAATCAATTAGGGTATGTTATGCCCAGATCGAGTCCCCAAAGAAGCCACAGGAAACTTTAGGTACAGAATGCAAAAGCAAGGTTTAATCTTGTTTACAAGCCGCGGTCAGGGAAGCTCGATCCAAAGCACTCACTCTTAGCAGTGAGGCCAGGAGGAGCTTGCCCTTTCTTGGAGAAGTTAGTTTTTATAGGCAAAACCCATAAAATTTCTTAGAGGGGAGGGGGTTAGTATGCGTCCATCCTTGATTGGTCCAGTTTTTCCCGGGCCTGGACTTTGTCTTATTTTAGCTTATCTGTTTGCCCTGTCAGGTACTCTGGAAGAGCAGCAAGCTCTCCTAACTACTGAGCCATTTCTCCCTCTCCCAGTTTTTTAATGTGTATACTCTTATATTCTTTGACTGCTTATGAGTTTTTGTTGTGTCCTTGTTTGTTTTTGTTTGTTGAGACAGGATCTTTTGTAACTCATGTTGGCCTTGAACTCTGGAAACTCCTCCCTCTCCTGAAAGCTGAGATTACAAGTGTACACGACCGACCATACCTTTCTTGTCTATGTTTTCTTACCAGGAATTGTTTGATTTTTGCCCCATTTATATATCTTCTTTTAGTTACTTTAGCTAAATGAGGTTTATCAATATTTTTAAAGATTCCCTTAAATATATATGTGTTTTACCTGCATGTATGCATGTATACTGTAGCTGAAGTTTTCTGTGGTCCCGCCCAGGCCTGCAGCTGCTCAGACCCAAATAAACATACAAAGGCTTATATTATTTTCAAACTATATGGCCTAATGTCTCAGGCTTCTCACTAGCTAGCTCTTACATCTTAAATTAACCCATTTCTATAAATCTATACTTTTGCCACATGGCTTGTGGCTTATTGGTACTTTAATCTTGCTTCTCCTGGCAGTAGCTAACAGCATCTCCTCAGCTCTGCCTTTCTCCTTCTTCTCTGTCTAGTTAGAATATCCTGCCTAACCTTATTTTGCCTCACCCTTGGCAAAACAGCTTTATTTATCAACCAATCAGAGCAACACATATTCACAGCATACAGAAAGACATCCTACGGCAGTGTACTATGTACATGTCTAATACCAGTAGAGGACAGAAGGGTCTTGGATAGACTGTAACTGGAGTTACAGATGGTTGTGAACTGCCATGTTGATTCTGGGAACTGAATCCAGGTCCTCTGGAAGAACAGCATATTCTCTTAACCTGAGTTATCTCTTCATCCCTCTCCCCTGTATTTGTTGTTGTTTGGTTTGGTTTGGTTTGAGTTTTTATGTTTGCTTGTGCTTTTGATTTTTTTTAAACAAGCTCTCTGTATATAGCCCTCACTGACCTGGACTGACTCACAGAGATTGGTTTGCCTCTGTCTTCTGAGTGCTGATCATTTTTTTTTTTTTTGCAAAACTTTCCATGGGGAGATAGATGTGAGCAAATATCTGTTCATCCCAGATAGGGCACCGACAGCAAGACCAAAATGATGATGGTGATGAGGAGGAGGACAACGATGACGACAATGATGATGATGATGATGATGATGATGATTCCAACCAAGTCTGCCTTGGTGAACCACTGGGTTTTCTGGGATTATTTATAGAAGTGTGTAAGTAGTATATTGGGATTAGTTATATAAGTGTACAAGTAAGCTGCCAGACCCTGGCTGCTTTATCACCAAAAAGTCCTGTCACAACTTGAGTGACATTTCATGAAAGCTGCATCACTAGTTCCCAGCAGATCTTGTTGTAAGTGGCTCCATACCAATGTCTCTTCTCTGCAGCATTTGTTTACTACTCACATAACCTCAGAGAGGGGCCTCTTGAATCTTGTAAGGTTCTGTAGTTTGCTAAGTCATTTCTTATGAGTTTCCTGGATCTCACTCCTCTCCCCTAGAGGATATTTCCAATCCCAGGAAGTGGCTGGATAACACTCAGTTCTTCATGATTTGTCATTACTTTGTTATTTCTCTCAACTTCTAAAGTAAAAGGTTAATCATTGTGTCAGTATCTTTTCCTCGATTCATTTACTACTTTGGGTTTCACTTTCAGCTTTTCTTTTTCTGAATCCCACAAGTTCTGGTAATACACTGAATTCCATGCTGTTGGGCATGCTTCAGTTTTTCATGAGGTTTCTCTTTTCTATCTGTTATTTAGAGGTTGGCAGTTTAATCTCTACTTCATTTAGGTTTTCCCAGTTGTTGAAACTGGTTACTTATCAGGGTTGAATGAGAAGATACACTTCACAATTTCTTTTTCTTTTCATTTACTTAAGAGTGATGATTAGTTCCAAGCTGTCTATCTTAGGGGAGATTCTCTGTGATCTTGAGAAGAATGTGTACTCTACCCTTGTTGATGGAGCAGTCTGCATTATAAGATGATACTAGTTCACAGATAACACTATTGGTTTTAACTGTTTTGTTACGAATGCCCTGTTTTAGTTAGCTGTCAGTTACTGATACAGATATGTTGAAGTCTCCATATATAGTTGTGTATCTATAATTTCCTTGCTATTCTATGTATTTTTTTACTGCATGTATAAAGGGGGCTATATTTTAAAAATTATATGTCTTCTTGGATAATTGTTGTATCATTATTTGATCCTTATATTTCTTGTAATTTTCCTTGAGCTACTAATGCATGTTTAGTCTACAATTAATATATCTACCCCGTGGGGCTGGAGATATGGCTCAGTGACAAAGAATCCTGATAATTCTCCCAGAAGACCCAGATTTGATTCCAAGTACCCACACAGTGTTCACAACCGTCTGAAACTCCAGTTCTAGGGCATTCAATACCTTCTTCTAGCTTCCTCAGGCACTTGGTATGCTTGAAGTACACGGACATACATGCAGGCAAAACAGTACACACACACACACACACACACACACACACACACACACACACACACACTCCAACTGTTTTTACTTATGTCTTGAAGTATAGCTCTGTATTATTATGGGTAGTATAGCTTAATCCATAAAACAAGACTCAGTTGTGGTGATATTTTGTTTGTAATCTAACAAATAAAGCTTGCCTGAAGATCAGAATGTGGAGCTAAGCCACTAGTTAGCCATAGAGTACAGGCAGTGGTGGCACATACCTTTAATCCCTGCACTTGGGAGGCAGAGCCAGATGGATCTCTGTGAGTTCAAGGCCACCCTGGGCTACACAAGATTAATCCAGTCTAACAGAGCCAAGGAAACAGAGAAACTGATCCAGAAACACAGAGCCAGTCTGTGGTGACACACACCTTTGATCCCAGCTCTTGGGATCTCATGCCTTTAATTCAAGCACTAGGGAGTTAGAGACAGGAAGTGATATGGCTGAGCAGAGAGAGGAACTGTAGGCAGAAGTTTTTCTTCAGCCTGCCTGTTCCCAAATAACTAGCAGCTGCTTCCCAAATAATTTTGTGTTGGGCATTTACTGCTGGGCATGGGGTCTACCCCTAAGTGTAGTTTCTATATCCAGTGAGACTCCATTGGAGAACACTAAGTGGTTATCAATTGGAGATACTTTCTTTGTTAGGGATGGGGGATCATGTCCACTTCTCCCTCTCAGCACTGGGACTCCTTATGGCTTGAACCTGTAGAGGCCCTGGGCATGCTACCCCAGTCTCTGTGAGTACATAGCTGCATCAGTCCTGTTGTGTCTGGAGAACACTGTTTCCTTGGTTTCTGTTTGTTTGTTTTCTAAAGAGAAACCAACAGGTGGAAAAAGAACCTAAGAGAAGAGACAAGAATCAGAGACCCAGTCATTCACAAACTTGGGAATCCCATAAAAGTACTAAACTGAAAGCTATAATTTATACACAGAGGAACTGCTATAGACTTGTGCAGGCCCTGTGCTTGCTGCTTCAATCTCTGTGAGTTCAAATGTATGAGCCTTGCTCAGTTGATTCAGAGGGCCTTATCTACTGACCTCTATCCCCTCTGGTTCTTACACTCTTTCCACCTCCTCTTCCGTGAGGTTTTCTGAGCTCTGAGGGGAAGAATTTGATGAAGACATCCCATTTAGGGCTGTGTATACCAAGGTATCTGTTTGTCTCTCCTCTTCCTCTCTTTCTCCTTTTCTCTCTTTCTCCCTTTCTCTCTCTCTCTCTCTCTCTCTCTCTCTCTCTCTCTCTCTCTCTCTCTCTCTCTCTCTGTAAAATGTCTGGCTGTGGATCTCCATATTTGTTCCCATCTGCCACAGAGGAACTTTCTCTGATTATGACTGAATAAAGCATTAATCTATGAGTATCACTACTTTTATTTTTTAAAGACTAGTAGTATTTGGTTTTACCCTAGGTCTCTGGCTACCTAGTCTTTGGTTCTTATTCACCCAAGTAGTGTCAGGTATGGGTTCCATCTTGTGGAGTGGGCATTAAATCAAATCAGAGGTTGTTTGGTTAATCCCAGAAGCTTTTGCCACCATTGCCCTAGCATATTTTTCAGGCAAGACAGCATTGTAGATCAAAACTTTTGTGCTGTGGATTATGCTCATTGTTAATAATAAATAGATAGATAGATAGATAGATAGATAGATAGATAGATAGATAAATCTTATTGGCCAGTAGCAGGGCAAGAAGAGATTGGGTAAGACAGCCTGACACAGGAAGAATGATTGGAGGAAGAAGGGTGGAGTCAGGAGAGATGCCAGCCAGCTGTCCAGGGAGTAAGAAATGCTAGAGGATAGGTAAAGCCATAAGCCATGTGGAAATACATAAATTAATAGAAATTGGATAACTTAAGAGTTAGCTAGTAACAAGCCTGAACTATCACCCGAGCATTTATAAATAATACTAAGTCTCTGTGTGGTAATTTGGAAGCAGCTGCAGGAGGAACAGGTAGTCAGGACAGGAAATCTCTAGCTACAGTTTTGTGGCCGAGTTGGTGCTTACATTTCTTTTTTGGTAGCCTGAAGAGTACCTTCCCATACCAAAAGACACTACAATGTAGGGGTGAAGGTTCAATGTAGGCACCAACTCGACCTTTCCATGTTCAGTGAATTGTGTGGGTGTTGTCTTCAGCAATAGGGCCTTTTTCTCAGTTTGTAGAGAGCAACCTATTGTCTTGGCAAGAGCCTGGGTTGTTTGGGGATTTATTTCCATGAGACCCCTTTGGCCAACAACTCGATTGGATGTAACCCAGTCCCGATACTGAAAGTTTCATTTAGTGACAAGAGATGGCCATTTGTGATGCCATCTCCCCATTTTGGAGACTTCTTTAGGATCACCTTCATATATTTTAGCAGGTTCCATTGTACTAGGATTCCCCACTACCCCGCAAATGCTCCTCAATTCTAGTTGTCTCTTCCAAAATGTACTACCTCAACCCCATCTTCCCTTCCCCTCCCCTACCTGATCCTCTCATTCTTGAACCCCTGCCCCCAAGAAAAAATTCTTTTCAGTTAAAAACATATAGTATGAAATTTTTTTAATAAAAACAAATAATTTTCAAACAAGGCTTTTAATTATGTACATTTTAGGACAACTAAATTGAGCTTAATTAGCACATGCAATACTCCATATACCTATCATTTGCAATGTCAGAACACTCAAAGTAAAATCTGTTTGTTTTGCAGAGTAAAGTACATTTTTATTAACTGTAGTTATGATGTTATGTAACAGATTATTGAATTTCATAATTCATAATCTTCTTTCATCCAACTGAAATCTTCACTTCTTTGCACATCTCCCCACCTTGTGCCCACATCCCTATATATTTAATGGTGCTTCATGTAGAGAACAAGCAGTTGTTACCACCTTCTAAACTAATTCCATACTTTTAAAATTGATGCAATTGGATAATTAACCTCAAATTTCTGTAGCTGTGGGTATGTCTGTGTGTGTGTGTGTGTGTGTGTGTGTGTGTGTGTGTGTGTTTGTGCATGTGCATGTATGAATGGGGGAAATTTGCTTCAGTGCATGATTGAAGGTCAGAGGATAACTTGGAGAAGTCAAGTTTTTCCTTCTACATCCAGAATATCAAACTCAGGTTTTCAGGCTTGACAGCAAGCACATTTACCCACTCATCTGTCTCATTGGGCATAGACTATTAGTATTTAAAATGATTGCTGTAGTTGAGTGAATGTATATATTTACAACAATCTGTTGATAGACACCTTTGCTGACTCATAGCTTGACTATTTTGAATAAAGTTATAATACGCATTTATATATAGATATATATATAGTATTTATATTGTATATATTACTGTAACTATTTTCTATTGAGTTTTTGTGTGTGTGACATTACTTCTCTTTATTACATTAGAACCTGATAGGGTTTGTAGATTTAAAATATTCAGTTAGTGCCAGGTGGAGATGACACATGCCTTTAGTCATAGCACTTACGAGACAGAAGCAGGCTGATCTCTGAGTTTGAGGCCAGCCTGATCTACAGAGCAAGTTCCAGGACAGCCAATGATGAACAGAGAAACTCAGTCTCACCCCTCCCCACCACCACCACCACCAAAAAAAATCAGTTATGTGGAAACATCTAAAGCTAACCCTTTTGGAGTTTATACCTTTTAAACTAGTCCTCACTTAACCTCCAGGAACTCATCAGGTATTACTTAGGTTTTTCTTCCATTGTTTTGCTTACAAGTTTATTTCTATAAGTTCTGATTCTTCAGGTCTACCTCTTTATCTCCCCAAGTTTGGGACAGTAACTTACTTGTTGTCTGAAATTGTTTTGGGTTTTGTTTAACTTTCTCATCAATTTCTGCATTCTATGTTCCCATTTTTTCTGCTCTGTTTAGATGCAACAAGTGAACTTGTTAACAGAAATACTTATTGATTTTCCAGTGTCAATAATGCCATTTACATTTAATCTAAACGCAGCTTGAAATAGCATTGCATGGTCACCAAGGCTATTCCTGACACCCTTTGTGTGATTGAAAGTTATTATAGGAAATCAGGGAAAAAAATACTTCAAGATAGAGACACATTCAGTTTACTCCAAAAGCTAAGAAGTAATAGCAAGAATTGACAGTTAGGATTACATGGTACTGGAGAGAGCCAAAGTAGAGAGAGAGCCTACAGAATGACAGGAAATTTTGTCAGCTATCTCAGGGAATCAGTTTCTAGAAGTACATAAAGCACTATGAAAGTTAAACAAAAAAGTGTAAATTGTCCAGTAGATAAATAGGCAAATAAATTCAACAGTTCTTAGAAGAACAAGTATAAATTGCAGATAAATAGCATGGGGAAATGATTTAAATCTTTAGTTGATCAGAGAAATGCAGGTGAAAACTACATTGAGATTCTGCCTCACCCCAATTTGGATGACTATCACGACAGAAATAAAACAAATGCTGGTGAGGGTAGAGGGGAAAACCAACCCTTATATACCATTGGTGATCAATCAGTATGGAGGTCCTGTTTGTGTTTCACATTCTCAAAAACCTAAAAATAGAACTACCATGCGATCCAGCTGTAGTACCCCTCTGTATATACACAAAGCAAAATACATAAGCAGACAATGGAGATACCTATATAAAATTTTTTATTATGGCCTTATTCACAATAGTCAAGCTATGAATCAGCCAAGGTGTCTATCAACAAATGAAAATTTGAAGAAACTGTGCTGTTATATATCACAATGAAGTTTTATTCAACCACAAAGAATAACAAAATCATGTCATTTTATAGCAAATGGATAGAACTGGAGATCCTCATATTAGGCAAAATAAGTCAAACATGCAAAGACAAATATGTTGTCTCTTGTAATGCCAAATCTTTTTACCCCTTTTTTTGTTTTTGTTTGTTTGTTTGTTTGTTTGTTTGTTTTATTTTTCCTTTGTGTGTGTGTGTGTGTGTGTGTGTGTGTGTGTGTGTGTTTTGTTTTGTTTTGTTTTGTTTTGTTTTGTGACAGGGCTTCTCTGTGTAGCCCTGGCTGTTCTGGAACTCACTTTTTAGACTGGGCTCACCTCCAACTCACAGAGATCCATCTGCCTCTGCCTCTCAAGTGCTGGAATTAAAGACATGTGCCATCACCACTGCCCAGCTGAATCTTGATTTTTAAAGAAAGGTATGGAAGGTGAAGGGGGCTGTTTGCAAAGAGGAAGGCTAACAGCAGGAGGAAGGAACCATAAAAGAGTACTGGGGAGTGTGGATATGATGAAATTTATCATGAAACCTACTCCACTGTACAATGAACATACCCTAGTAAAAACACTGAGCTTTTTTAAAAATCCATGACAACAAGGCTCTGTGGTTAAGAGCACTTGCTGCTCTTGAAGAGGACCCAAGTTTAGTTCCAAGCACTCTCATCAATTGCCTCACAACCACTTGTAACTCTAGCACCAGGGAATCCAGTGCCCTTCTCTGGACTTGTTGGACACTCACACACTCATACACACATGCATACACACACATACACACACACACACACACACACACACACACACAAATAAATCTTTTTTTTAAAAAAAATCTATGAGGAGTTAAGTAATAAAAAGAACATAAATTCCATTGTCATTCTCAAAACATGTGTTGAGAAAGTGTCCAGAAATATACAGTTGATCGTCCTCACTCTTGTGAAGAATCCACCAGCACCCACACCTCCTAATTTAAATGTGTATCTTTCAGAGTTGTGTTGAGCCCCCCGGTATTTACAAAAGGTGGTGATTTGTTGTCTTAATCTGTGTATACCTTCACTGAGCAGACGGTAGGACAGCTTAAGGAAAAGAGAAGCAAAAGGGGAACATGGTCCTTAGGAATCATGACCTGTCTTGGAAGATAGTTTCAAATGAACAGTTAAATCAAGAGAAATAAGAGCTTCAGGTGGGCTCAACAAGGAGGCAGTTTTAAGAGTTCTTGAGATCTGGCAAGATAACTCAGCAGGTGGAAGTGCTTGTGTACAGGCCCGACAACCTGAATTTAGTCTCCAGATCCCAGAAGATGGCAGGATAGCAGTAACTCCCAAGAATTGTTCTCTTTTCTACACACACACACACACACACACACACACACACACAGAGAGAGAGAGAGAGAGAGAGAGAGGGGGGGGGGGGGGAGGGAGAGGGGGAGAGAGAGAGAGATTTTTTTAATTTAACTTCTTTATTGATTCTTTGGGAGTTTCACATCATGTGCCCCAATTCCACCTACCTCCCAGTCCCCCATATCCTCCCCTCACCCCTGCAGTGCCCCCCCACAAATGAAAACAAAAACCCTCTTCACTTCTCCTTTCCCTCCTCTCCAACACCTCTGCATTCATTCATTCCTCTACATCCAGCCTCGGTGTGTCAGATAGTAGACGCTTTTGTCCTATCAGCTTTACTAGCAAATGTTCATTGCAATGAGTCACTGGTCTGGTTCAGGGCCTCTAGTTTCAGGTACACCATCATCACTAGATCCTCACCGGAAATCCTCTGGGCTATCCCATGGCCACCCGGAGTCTTGGAGATCCTGTAGGTATTGTTCCACAGGATCAGTCACTTCATGAGCTCCAGCAGGTCCTAGATTGGGGTAGATTTAGGGTAGGCCAATGCAAGGCCTACTATGGGTCTGGGTGATAGCTGAGCTAGTCAGTCCCAGTCACTGGGGCCACCTGCCTCAGGTGAGTGGGTGGAGTCAGTTCTCCTATACACCATGCTCTCAGGGTCAGTTCACACCACCCACTCACCCACTTGTGGTGAAGGGTGGAACCATCTCCCCCAAGTGCTGGGGCCAGCTCTGGGAGAGATTTATTTTTTTAAGAGTGCTTGAGAGGCTGGGAGAGGGTCAGTCAGCAATGTGCTTGCTATGAAAACATGAAGACCTGAGTTCAGATTTCCAGTGTCTATGTAGAAAACCAGGCACAATGGTTTGCATCTGTAATCTCAGAACTAAGGAGGTAGAAACAGACAGATTGCTGGAGGCTTACTGACCAGCTATATGAAAATTGGTGAGCTCCAATTCACTGAGAAACCCTATCTCCAAAAAATAAAATAGAGGCCAGGCATGGTGACTCATGCCTTTAATTCCAGCACTTAGGAGGCAAAGGCAGACAGATCTCTGAAGCTAGCCTGATCTACATAGTAAGTACCAGGATAGCCAGGGTTTATGTAGGGAGTGACTGAGGAAGACACCGTATATCAAGCACAGACCTCTATGAATATGTACCCAAATGTACATGTGTGTGCACACAGACACAGACACAGACACACACACACACACACAGTCGAAGAGAGTGCTTGAAAAGAGGAAGCTATTTATGCACAAATTATACCTCAGCTACAGAAATCACAGGAATTAACACCAAGAGGCAGTTTTAGATGTGTGAAGCAGGCATGTAAACCCCTGGGCAGCCAACACATGGTTGGTGATAGCCATGTGTTCTGAAGGTCAGCAGGTCAATGAAGCAATAGGAAAGGGAGTTCTGTCCCTTTTCTTGTGATAACTCTCATTGTCTTTGGGTGATTTTCGGGAAGGAATTGCTTGTAGTATATAGAGTTGATCGAATAATGGTGTAATTTCTATGTATGGATAAAATCTTTGAAAGTTAAGCTTTGGAGAAATTTCTTTTTGAACATTTCATGGATAGAGTTTATGAATTTGATGCTTTCTTTAGGTACAAACTCAGATTGATTCCAGGCAAGAGTATCCTCGCTGGTGAACACTGAGGTGCTGAAGGAGGGAGCATTTCTACCTGTGGAATCAGGCAGTGGGCATGGTGAGCTTCCACAGTTAAATCCTTCTAAGTTCTTGCCTGAGCACCAGTCATTCCAGCTGCCAAGTTAGGACTATGTCTAACTCTCTGAGAGACATTTCCTTGTCCTTGTAACCTGGAATGAAGAAAACCACTATTTTTGAACTAGTTAAAGGTTTGGTTTGTCTATCTTAATTGTTTTGTAGAATGCATCTTTGTGAAATATAACTAGGTTCGTCGTGTATCGATTGATTATATTGCCTTGCTGACCTGTTTTGTGTATACCCTTGGCTGAAAATGAGTAGATTGAACAATAAGGCATGTGAAAGCCATATCCATGAAGCCAGCTGCCTCACTCAGACATCTTAAATGTCACAGCAGGCTCTCAGCTGGCTTGGCCTGAGATTCTCTGAAATCAATGATAGGTCTCCATAGGACACAGTCGAGAATTCATTGAGCAGACTCTTGACCCTGTTTCCAGTGGGTAGAATCAGGAATTACCCACCAAGAACAGGAAAAAGGTAGTCCTACTCTGAAAGCCAGTTTTACACAAAGTAAAATTCTATTAACCCTTCAGTCTGTGGGTACAATCTGCTATTTATTGTGCCCTACTTAGCTCAATAGGGATTGTTTCTGCTTTCACCCAGAGGTCAAGGGGACAAGTCTTGGTTTGTTAGCGTACTAGACTCACTGGGCAAAGCTGCACAAACTATCCAACCACATGGCTATGGGAAAGAGTCCTTTTTTAACCCTGGGTATCATCCCTTCTGATGCTGCCATTTTCAGAACCTGAAGTATGCCAGACTCCTGGTAACACAGCCTCTGTTTTCACCGTAACCTCCAAGGGCCACGGTTGCCATTTTGAGAAGCTTAAGACAATTGGTAAAGTCAGAATGATGATGTTGGCTCTGTGTCTGTAGACTAGGGGTATGTTACCTTAGGCATTTGTGGCAGAACCTGACATTTTCCTGTCAGCTGCAGGTTCTGCAGCCTGAGTTTGCTACTGATGCTACTGTGCTCTTGGTTTCTCATTCCTGGTAGTTGAGGCAGGCCAGTAATTGGTACCCTTCTGTCGTGCCTTGCAGAGCAACTTGCTCTCCAGAGACCTCTATGGACAACTGGCCTACTGTCTTTTGCTCTCAGGATGTGCAGGGATCTAGCAGTTTGAAAGAGAAGCTTCCAATTCCAATATGTGGTTATTGCAGGGAAGAGCTGAGCAATTTAAGTGCCTGATATTTCCTTTCTCCTGAAAGCAGATCTAATTGCCCCATGGATTTGGTTTTGGTTTGGTTTGGTTTGGTCTGGTTTGATTTGATTTGGTTTTAATTGTGTGGCAAATAGTCACTTGTATGTTTTATTATTAGCTCTTCCTGTCTCAGTCTGTTTCTTGCTTAAAGTTTATAGCTCTAGGTAAGGAGAGCTATGTTCTTATGGCCTTCTTGGAAGCATAGTCCTAACGTGGCACAGGCTATCACAAAACCAAAGAAAAGGAGAGACCTACTCAGACTGACTTTTATAGCATATCCACTGGAGGCATTTATAGCTCATTAATCCATGAATCAAATGAACACAGTATTACATTTATGAGGGCTGAGCCCTAATCTTCTCCTAAAGGTCCTACCTGATCCTCCTACCTCTTAAAATCTCGTGATGGAGGTTAAAACCCTACCTGAATTTTACAGGAGGTAAACTATATTCAAGTGACTTGGAAGCAAATTCCTCTAGTTTGAGATGGCTTCTCTTATAAACATTTCCTTCCCCTTTACAATTTACAGTATTATCTACCACTTGTCTACAAGCATACACATGATTACCTTCACTACTTTAGTGCTTTGGTTGTCGTTTTTCTACAAATCAGTAAATACCTTCTTTTTCTCTCATTTCATATAACCTCCCCAGTATTTATTGAGCACACTGGACACAGTCCAATATCTCTTAGAAGGATGGACTTTGAGCATGTTAATGAACACGATGGGGTCAGTGCATAGCTTATGTAGTAATACAATCTCACTTAGCACTAATCAGATGTCTATTGTGACCCTTGACTTAGTACTTTGAAAAGAACACACAAGCCAAATTTTCAGAACACTTTGAAAAGTAAAATATAGTGTGTCCAAAGAGGCATTTGCATGGCGTGTATGGGGGTGGAGCTGGAAGTAATCTAACTTATATTCCACTAATTAACTTTTGTTTCTTTGTTTTGAAGTAGCATCTCACTCTATAGCCCAGGCTGGCCTGGGACTCATTAGGTAGCCCAGGCTACCCTCAAACCCTGATCATCTTGGCCCAATCTCCTGTATGCTAAGATACAGATGGATACCATAACACCCAGTCCCATTTAAGATCCAATATACATCCTTTCTTTTCTTTCTCCAATATGACTCCAAATGAAATTCTAAGCCTTAGACTTGAGTATGAGGTAGAAAGATGAAACATGGTCGTCCTTGATGGTTGCAAGGAAATGCATTTTCACAAGATTGGTAGACATACTGTTGAATTACCAAGGTTTTCCAAACTATCCTTTCTTCTGAGGTGAGGCACTTATAACACTGAGTAACTTAATTAATTTAATTTTCTTCATCTTCTTTGGCACCTAATTTTCAATGGAAACATATAGAAGTCCTTAAGTATGATTTACTAAGTTTTTGTTTTGTTTTGTTTTGAAAATAATCATTAACTAATGTCTTATTTTCTGAATGAAATGAATATGCTTTACTTGTTATATTTTCTCTTACATTTTTCTCTACCTATATTCATGTGACTGAGTTTGAGTGGCTTTGCTAGAATCTTCAAATGAAAGGTAGTCTTTCTTTTTAGAAGTAACTTACTGAACTTGACTGGGCACCAGAGACCCATGCCCTATGACTTCAGGTGAAGGCCATTGGTGGCGTGGAAAAGGAAGTCATGGAATGTCTTTGATTCTTCTTGAAGTTAGCCCTGCAAGTATCCATTTGTGCTCACTGGGCACAGAAAGACCCTTAGTACTGAGAGACTGGAATGTTGAATCCACATGCACTTGTGAGTGTGGTTATAGTAGAAGTGCTTCACCTTTCTTAGGTTGCAGCTATTCTTGCAGATAATTCTAGACATTGTACTGGAATGACAAATGCTTTCTTTTTGTTTTTGAAGATAATCACATGCAGAAAAGTAGATGATACTCATACTGTAAATTATGAAGGGGAAGGAGACGTTTATATGAGAAGCCATCTCGAACTTGAGCTGTCAGCTCCCTTGCTATAGCTTGAATACAGTTTGCCTCCTTAATAGCTGGCGCTGACTTTGAACTCCTGACCACCTGCCTCTGCTCCTAAATGCTAGGTCTAGAGGCTTCCACCACCAACATTGGCTTAAACATGTTCCAAACAAGAAATGCTGCTTGAAGTAAGACATGACAGGAACTGGTAAGATAGCTCAGTAGTTTAGAGCACCTCTTGCTCTTGCTGAGGACCCAAGTTTGATTGCTAGCACCCATATGCTGGCTTAAAACCATCTGTAACTCCGGTTCCAGAGGATCTGACACCTGCGTCTAGCCTCTGTGGGCACCACCAACAGGACATACACACACTAACAAAATACCTTTTGCAGTTTCATTTCCTCCTGCCCCCACAACTCACTAAATAAATACATACTTGCAGACAAAACATACATATAAAATAAAACAAGTCTTGTTAAAAAATGCTGAAGATCATGACATTGTTTGGCAGGTGGGAAAGCCTCAACTGCCAAGTGTCTTAAAGCTTAAGCAGAAAGTTTTCTTTGTAAGGAGGATCAAGTCAGAGTAAGAAAACAGTTGTGAGCGAAGAGGGAATGATTAGAGGGTGATGAAATCAGATCCTGCACCAGATACCATTTCCACCTATGGTCAGCCTGTTCTTAGGATAATGGTAAAGAAGGGGAAGGGTGGTTCAAATATTCCAGGTCTGGAGGAAGGGAAGAGACTTAAGTGTGCTTAATAAGTGCTTTGTTTGTAGTGATCCATTAATCATTTGTGAGGCAAAATGTAGGAAGTTAGAAAGTATGCGTCTCACTCAGACATAGGTTTAAAAGGGTTGCAATAAGGCTGAGGAAGGTGGAGAATACTTTTAATCCCAGTACTGGGGAGGCAGAGGTAGACAGAGTTCTAGGCCAGCCAGAGCTATATAGTGAGACCTATCTTAAGTGTGGGAAAGATTAAATAACGATCTAAACATATTGAAAACAATGCAGTTTTTCTTCTCTCCCTCTTTGGTTTTTGAGACAGTCTTCCTACACAGCCTGCACTGGGCTTTAACTTGTGAGATTCTTTCTGCCTTTGCCTCCTCTGTGCCAAGATTACATGTATGTGTCACTATGCCTGCCATGCTATGTTGTTTAATAAAGTTTTTTGTATGAATTTTAACCAAATGTATACTCAGTATGAGTTTACTACTATTTTTGCAATGCATTTGGCCATCCCTTTAATATTTAAAGACTAGATATTATAAATTTTTGATTCATTTGTCATGTATACATTTGTACAGTGTGCAGTCCAACAGAGTGATCTATCCATAGCATACAGGACAATGGGGGTGCAGAAACTTTCAAGCATATACTAGCAAAATACCTTTTGCAGTTTTATTTCCTCTTGCCTCCCAAAACTCATTAAATAATACAGAGAATACATTGTCTCAAAGGTGGTTTAATATTTCTGTTTCCAAACTAAGTATTTCCAAATTTCTAGAAGCTTTTTACACAAAACATTATGCCACTGCTACTATTAAATGTATCAAGCACTTCTAAATCTCCTGAAAGAATCGATTTTATATATAATAAATTGTCTACTATGTACACAGAACTGGTAAGTAAGATCATACATGTAGCAGTGGTTGTAATAGGATGTGGCTTGTAAATGACATTTGGGCCTCTTCACTTCCTTTCTCTATACCTTCATACCACAAGATAAGTATAGGCATATAAGTAATGGTTATAAATAACTGAAAAAATCATATCAAAAAATTCCTTATGAAAGATGAGCTTGCCTATGAATTTAAATACAAAATGTACCAATTTGGGGGCTGGAGAAGTAGTTGAGTAGTTAACAGACCTTATTGCTCCTACAGGAGACCTGAAGTTAGTTCCCAGCATTCATGTCAGGTGGCTCACAGTCATGTATAATTTTAGCTCCTAGAGATCCAAAACCACCTTCTGGACATTGAGGACACCTGTACATATGTGCATATTTACACACACATGTGCACACACACACACACACACAATTAAATCTGGTTTTTGTTTTTTTTTTCAGAGAATGGGGGTTCAAGACCCTGTGTACCCCTGGCTGTCCTGGAACTCACTTTGTAAACCAGGCTGGCCTTGAACTCAGAGGTCTGCCTGTTTCTGCCTCCCAAGTGCTGAGATTCAAAGCATGTGCCACTACTGCTTGACTTTAAAAAAAAAAAAAAAGAAGTACCTGCTTTACTACTTTATCATACACTGGCAACCTCTTTATTATCTAGTGAAAATTTGAGCTTGCCCTGTATATATAGTATATGCATAGCAAAACAAAATGAATAAAACGTTGAGAAAAAGATGGCATCCAAAAATGTACAACTATAAGCACACTAGTATATCGCATTTTGCAAATAACTGAGCAAGTAGAGATCATATTGCTCACAGGGGTAGCTTCATGGTTCCACTCCCAAAAGAGCATATTCCATAGGACTTTTAACAAAAAGATTATTTAAAAGTGGCATTTAACATATGACGAGTACTTCTAAACATCAAAACAGACCAGCTCTTTCTAGTAAGGACAGCAATCTTCAGTATGTACAGCATATTAGTAATCACTTGAAAGTATCTTCAAAATACGAACATTCTAGTCTAGAAACCCACCATTCCACCAGCCCACAAAGGTTTTAAGGGTTTGATCAAAAGTTTTAGAAGATAGTCTTTCCTAGAAATTTTGACACAAAATACAAGAAATATTTACTGACTCTACTTTTGTTGCACACCAGCAACTTTTTTAGTATCTAAAAACATTAGATGTAAGTTTAGACTACTTTGTCTATGCTTACCTACAACCAAAATCACTGTGTTGTCTGGTCTGGCTGGGACTTCAAAGGTCTAGGCTCTACAGGATTAAGATCAGGATCCTGCAGCCTGTGATGTCTGAGCTCTGAGAAGCCTCCAGATTGTTGGGAGAGCTCAGGGGAAAGGTTCATTGGTGCTTTGAGGCCTTTGCCTGGACTCAAATTCAAAATTTATATAAGATACACTTCTGTCCAGGATTTTCTCAGTTGAAATCCACCAGGTCTGGAGAGAAGGGTATTGATTAATAGCTTTAGATTGTTATAATTTCTCTCAGTTTTCACCAAAATGGTCATAGCAGAATGCAGGTTCTACAGTGCTGCTTTACTAATATTGAGCACTGCAAAAGTATTTAATCTCTGGAGGCTTCTTAGAATACATATTTAGTCTGTGTTGTGTGTCAGACCATTGACCCAAATTTTGGCAGTGTGTACTCTACACTGATTAAGTATATAGTTGCTTCATATGTTTTTAGTCATTACCTAGGGATTTAGGAAAATTCTAAACTTCTGTGGATTTCTGGAATGTTCTAGGCATATGAGGAGCAACTGAACCACTCAATTTTGTACTTATCAAGATGTTATGGAGACCTAGTGATTTGCTGTCCTTTATCCTGAATGGCCTCAAGATCTGTCTGTCTTAAGAAATAAAACATGGGGCTGGAGAGATGGCTCAGAGGTTAAGAGCACTGGCTTTTCTCCCAGAGGTTCTGAGTTCAATTCTCCAGCAACCACATGGTGGCTCACAACCATCTGTAATGAGATCTGGCGCCCTCTTCTGGCCTGCAGGCAGAACACTGTATACATAATAAAAAATAAATAAATCTTAAAAAAAAAAAGAAAGAAAGAAAACACAATTAATGTTACTTCATATGACATAGGGAGGACTGATGGCTCCCTTTTCCCTTCACTCTCCCCTCTCTCCATGATACTTGGAAAATGAACTTTTCAGAATGCTTGTTTCAGACACACTGCCAAAAACCACAACTCTTTCATGTGGCAGAACCTACTCAGTAAGTGTAGAGGTGTACAGTGATACTCTAACAAGTGACTGAAGTTTTCTCAATTCTTACCTTCTGTTTTGGGAGGGTGTATGATCAAAGAGGAGTAGTATGACCAAAATGACTTTTTAATAGTTCTTTAGAATCTTATACGATGTTCATATCCATCCCCTCCTCAGTTCCTGCCAGATTCACCACCACCCCTTCACTAGTGACCCCAAACTTTGTGTCCTTTTTTTTAATTGATCAAGTTCAGTTTGTGCTGCCCATATATTCTTGGGCCCTTGGCCTTCAATTGCAGTGTGGTCAGCTTACCAGGGGATGCACTCTTAAAGAATCTTCCTCTACCAGAAGGAGAGCCAATATCTCCTTTGATAGGAGTAGGACTTAATTCTCACCTTTCCAACCATAGTGAGATTTCATCTGGGTTGAGCTTGCACAAGTTTTGTGCGTGCTGCCACAACCAAAGTAAAGTTGTGTGCTCAGCTTCTCTGTTATGTCAGGAAGACATTGTTTCTTTATACTCACCCACCACCTCTGTCTCTTGCACTCTTTCTGCCCCCTTTTCCAAATTGACCCTAAGCCTTAGGAGGAGGGGGTGCAATTTAGATGTCCCATTTAGGGCTGAGCACTGATAGACAGATAGATAGATAGATAGATAGATAGATAGATAGATAGATAGATAGATAGATACATAATGATAAGTCATTACAAGTCAGTTTAATACAGTGTCATTTAGCAGAATAATAGTAGGTTCTCCACTAGGGCCTATGACCTCTCTATACACAGATTCTTGGTCCAATAATGGTGCAAGGTATAGCTTTAATCTTGTGGAGTAAGACCTAAAACCAATCAGAAAGTAGTTGGTTAGTCACATGTTTGTGCCACTATTGCACCATTGAGCATGTCTAGTTAAGCAAGTCCTTACTGCAAGTGGCAGTCCTCACATCGGGCTAAGATTAATGATTACTTTTCTGCTCTGGTAGAATGCATAGCACCCGCCAGTACTATGAAAGCTATCCAGTAGGGATAAAGCTTCCAGGTCAGTACTAATTGATATCTCCCTGTTCTGTGACTCAAGTATCTGGTATCTTCAGTCATTTCGCCTTACTGTCAAGTTTTGAAAGGTAAGCAATAGCATTGGCAACAGCCTGTAATGTTTGGAAGTCTATGGGACCTTACTGGCCAAAAAACTCCAAAGAAATAACCCAAGGTCTGGAGAGATGTATCTCTGGTTATGAGTACTGGCTGCTGTTCAGAGTACCCAGGTTCAGTTCCAAGCACCCACATGGTAGCTCATAACCATTTGTTACACCAGTTACAGAGAAGCTGACACTTCTGTCTGGTCTCCTCAGACACTGCATGGCACATGATACACAGACATATGTGCAAGTAAAACACCCATACACATAAAGTAAAAATAAATAAAATCTCAAAGAAACAAAAATGAAGACACATTCCTGGCACTGTGCTTTTTATTTGTTAGTCTGAGATGTCTAGTAGGGGTATTGTTGCCCCATTGTACAATGACTCAATTGTAACTTAAAAGAATTATGAATATGAGTGTGTGTGTGTGTGTGTGTGTGTGTGTGTGTGTGTGTGTGTGTGTGGTATGTGGTGTGTGTTATGTGGTGTGTGTTCAGGTGCCCCAGGAGGTCAGAGGATCTGGAGTTAGTTTGTTGGCTGAGTTTTTCTTTGTGTTTTCTATTCAGGTCATCTTTCTTCTTTTAACAAAGGTTTAAAATGTTCAGGAGGGGCTAACCTATAGCAGGGTTGGGATATGATCTCCTCTGTTTGTCTGGTAGTTAGTAGTAGTTAAAGCTGCAGCCACTATTCTAGCTCTTCTGCTTTTTAGCCACAGTCTGGTACACAGACTGGCTTTGAGGGGCTTGAAACAAGATTTTCCTGGTAGTGTGAACTTATCCTGGGTCTCAAGGCTGGATAGGGCAACTGGAGAGTCCCAGTCAGGTAGCTGGAAGAACTTGTCAAGCATCCATGGATCTTTGGAGTAACCCATATCAGAGGGGTTTGGAAGGAGAATACAGGTAATCTATCTGGGCAGTATGGAAGGTCTGGTGGGGAGCAGTACCATGAGATGGAATTGGGCAAGTATCAGATGGAAGGAGAGGGACCAGTTCTTATATTCTTGAAGAAGAGAATTCAGGAGATCCCGTTTCAGGACAGCCAAGCTTAGGCAATGAAGAACAGAAAGCTGGTAAAGATGTAATTGAACGGGGGCAGCAAAACTTGACAGCTTTGGACACATGGTTCTGGAGTTAAAGATAGAAGAAATGGGCTATGAAATTTGCCTCTGAGACTAAGGAAAGCTGCTGAGGCCAGGCATGTGTCAGGTGTGTCCCTGAATGGAGGCTTAGAGAAGCCATTTCATGAAGCTGTGAAGTTGAAGACTGGATTGCCTTGGAGAACCTAAAATGTTGGAGATGCCAGAGCCATGGGATACCTGCTGAGGAGAGGGAGTGGACCCAGCCCAAGAGAAAGAAGTGTGTTGCAGGCAACAGAACTGAAAGGAGTTGGAGATCCAAAGAGTGTTTTAACATCAGACATGGAGATGCAGAGTTTGGAGTTTGCCCAGCTGGGTTTCAGTCTTGCTCTGGTCCAGTATTTCCTCACTATGCTCCCTTCCCTGTGTTTTGGACTGTAATGTATATCCTGTGCCATTAAAAAAAGAAGAAGATAATTCAGCCAAGGAAGATAGACAGTTTAAGCAGAGGTTGATTTAGCAAAGGATATCTTCCAAATAGAAATTGGAGTGAGCTGTCCCAAGGAAAGGGGCAACAATGTAGCGCTTTCTGTATTGCAGATTTTAAAGAAAATTTTATGACTGTATTTATAAAGTGAATGATATTAATTAGGAGATGGCTTCTTTATCTTCCAAATCATGGTAGACTGGGTCTCTTTTAGAGCCTATATATATACGTGTGTGTGTGTGTGTGTGTGTGTGTTTGCAATGTATATGAATGTATGTGCACTCACTCATGTTTGCATATATAGAAGCTACAGGTTGATGTAAGGTGTTTTCCACTATCACTCTGCCTTTAAATTTTTATTACATCAATTAATTTATTATGTGTATTTGTACATGTGTGCCACAGCATGCATGTGGAGGGCAGAGGACAACTTGGGGAGTTGGTTCTCTTCTTCTACCATGGGAGTCCCAGGAATCAAATTCAGGTCTTTTTTAACCATCAAATATGAGTTGATGCTAAATATACTGTGTTGTGAATCTTACCTCTTCTCTTGGGAATCTGTGGTATATTCTAGGAGACTGTGACCTTGGAGGATATAGCTGTCATCTTCACTTTGGAAGAGTGGGCTTTGCTGGATCCTTCTCAGATGAAACTCTACAGAGATGTAATGGAGGAAACTTTCTGGAATCTGGTCTCTATAGGTAAGGGTAAAATCACTCCCTACTTCTCAGTATGAGAAAAAGTCTGTCTTGTTCATCAGTGCTGCTCAATGACTTGGAGTATAGAAAGGATCAATTTGGAGAATATACCAAGAATGGTCACATTATATCATTAAACTACTCAGAATCTAGTTTGTTTGTTTTGTTTTTTTATGATAGAATTTGTAGTGATTTTTCTGGTTCTGTATTTTTAGAACAAGCACAGGAATGCCAGAATATTGAAGATAACCACAAAATTTCTTGGAGACTAAGGTAATTTCCCCTTCCAAATTAAAGAGAAATTACTCAAGAATATAGGACTAAACCAGTCATGATGGCACCCACCTTTAATCTCAGCACTCCATACACAAAGTCAGGCAGATGTCTAAGAGTTGTAGACTAGCCCCCATTTACATAGTAAGTTCCAGGTCAGCCAGGGCTACAAGGTGAAATCATGTCTTAAAACACAAGAGACAAGACAAAGTTTAATTCCCAGCACCCACTTGGTGGCTCACAACCCTTTGTAACTCCAGTTCCAGGGAATTCAATGCATTCTTCTAGAACCAGGAAAGAAGATGGTATACAACCAAACAGGAAAGCAACATACCGTACACATAAAATACCAAAAGCTCACCAATTTGCCTAGGTGAGTTGGCTGGTGAGCTCTCAGGATCTGTCTCCACCCCCAACTGCTAGGCCATGCCTAGCTTTTACATGGATGCTGGAGATTTGAACTTAGGTCTTTATGCTTGCAGTGCAAGCACTTTTAACCACCAAGCCATTTCCCCAGCCCCAAACAAAATTTTAGTAATTTGCTTTCTCTTTTCTACAGAAGTGAAGTGGTGCAGAGTCTGGGTGAACATAAAGGTAGTGAATGTGGAGAAATCTTCAGCCAGATTGTAGGCTCAGTTGTGAACAAGAAAACTTTTCCTGGAGTAAAAGTATTTGAAAGACATGTGCATGAAGATATGCTTATTGGTGATTCATCCCAAAGTGTACCTATTAGTGTGCATACTGGACACAAACATCATAAATATAAGCTATGTTGCAGAGGTCTCTATAAAGTTAAGGAATGTAGGAAAGCTTTCATTTATCCCAAATGCATTCTGAAGCAGAGTACTTCTGGTGAGGAAAACACCTATGAATATAAGAAATGTGAGAAAGCCTTCCAGAATCAGAGCTACATTCAAATACATTTGAAAATTGTCAATGAAAAACGAAACATATGTGTGTAAGCAATGTGGTAAATCCTTCATGAACCACAGTTTCCTTCAGTGTCATAAAAAGACTAACACTGGAAGGAAACCATATGTACAAAAGGAGAGTGGGAAAGCCTTGTCTAGTTTGAGTAGAATTTGAAGACATGAGAGAACTCAAACTGAAGAGAAACCTTACAGATATAAGAAATGTGATAAAACTTACAGTTATTTGAGTAACTTTCATGACCATGAAAGAACTCACACCGATGAAAAACCCTATGTGTGTAAGCAATGTGGGAAAGCCTTTATTTACTATAATTCCGATGTCACACTGGTGAAAAACCCTATGTATGTAAAGTTTGTGATAAAGCCTTTACCAATCATAGTTTCTTTCACTAGCATGAGAGGATTCATAGTGGTGAGAAGCCCTATGTCTGTGAATAGTGTGGGAAAAGTTTTACTTCCTCCCGCTCCATTCGAATACATGAATGAACTCACACTGGAGAGAAGCCCTACAAATGTAATCAGTGTGGTAAGGTGTGGGAGCCCATTTTCGGGTTCCTCGTGGCTTTACCCAGTATGTCTGCATAGAGGATGATTAGGACCACTGGCCTGAGTGCAGGTGTCTGAGATGATCTGCACTTGGCTGTGCTGGTGGCGGGGAGGTCTTTTGCTCCACCCCCTTGGTGTCTATAAATACCCTGGGGCAGAGACAGTCGGGGCCTGTTGGAAAAGGTGCCAGGCCCTCTTGAGGCTATCCTTTATTTTCTATCTGTTTATCTCTGCAATATTCTCCGCAATAAATCCTTCTATCTAATATTTCCTGCTGCTCAC